>VSMD01105777.1:0-99039 GCA_008750895.1 Mirza zaza
TGAGACAGAGTCTCACTCTGTTGCCCAGGCTAGAGTGAGTGCCGTGGCGTCAGCCTAGCTCACAGCAACCTCAAACTCCTGGGCTCAAGCGATCCTCCTGCCTCAGCCTCCCGAGTAGCTGGGACTACAGGCATGTGCCACCATACCCGGCTAATTTTTTCTATATATATTAGTTGGCCAATTAATTTCTTTCTATATTTAGTAGAGACGGGGTCTCGCTCTTGCTCAGGCTGGTTTCGAACTCCTGACCTTGAGCAATCCGCCCGCCTCTGCCTCCCAGAGTGCTAGGATTACAGGTGTGAGCCACTGTGCCTGGCCAGACATAACTTTTTAAATGGGCAGGATTCAACTAAAGGACCTAGAGATACGTCTGTGAATAATTACCTGAGAAGTGATTACCTGAGAAGTCAGGAGAATGTGCTATTTTGGGGGAAGGAGGGGGTTGTTACTAGGCTCGGTACATGAAGGGGCTTCTGGAACGGCACATGACCAGGGAGTTGATGATGATGTTTGTTTGCCTTTTACTAACTCGGGAAGCCATGCATTTGCTTAGTCTTTGACTTTCCGCATCACCAGTTTATTTTGCCAGAAAAAACTTAAAAAATAAAAAAAGGATGTGCTAATTACCAAATTGATGCACTCCTGTGAAGGTGACATGAAATAAAGCATGAGTCAGACTGGGTCTGACTCATTTCCGTGTTCCCAGCGCAGGGCCATGCCCGGAGTACAAGCTGAATAAATAAATGGGACTATTAGGGGTGTGCTTACACATTTTCAATGTAGTGGCTGCTGTGTATGGAGGCCGTGTTTCTCAGAATAATCCTGCCTGTTCACTGCTCTGTGAACCAGCTTGTTACAAATTGGGATGCGTGTTATAAGTGCAGGCTCACGGCCCTCGCTCGAGACCTGCTGAATTAGAATCTCAGGGTGGGGAGACCTTGGAGTGCGCGTTGTTTTTCACAAGCTCCCCAGATGATCCTGGTGCAAATAAAAGTGTGATAACCCTTGGAATAGCTCCATTCGCAGTCAGAAGTAGAATTTATAGCATTTTAACAAGTTTGCGGTGGGCTTGTGGACTTATTAAAATAGCAAAAAACTATCCAAAAGGTTAAAACCCAGGGCTGGCAGTGCTGTTGTGAGATAAGTCAATGAGTAAAGACGCAAGCTAATATTGAGTATTTAGTAGTATCAGGCTCTGTGCTATGTATGTAACTATCGTCAGCTCACTTAATTCTGGGAGGTGCCTGATTTTACCTGCAACCTTCCCCCTGAGACTCCGCTGTGACATCCTTCCTTCCCTGCCTGCCACAGGTGGAATCACTGACCACGGAGCTGTCTGCTGAGCGCAGTTTCTCAGCCAAAGCAGAGAGCGGGCGGCAGCAGCTGGAACGGCAGATCCAGGAGCTACGAGGCCGCCTGGGTGAAGAGGATGCTGGGGCCCGGGCCCGGCAAAAGATGGTCATCGCTGCCCTTGAGTCTAAGTTGGCCCAGGCTGAGGAGCAGCTGGAGCAGGAGAGCAGGTAGGTGGGAGCAGAGGCCATGGGTGGCAGGAGACCCCACATCTGGTCCATGAGAAGAAGGGGAAGAAGGGGAGCTCTGTTACAAACTTCTGGTTTAGAAATATCCAAAAGGCATCGTAATATTAATGATTCTGATTTCCTATATCATTGAGGTTGCTTTGGGCTGCAAGTAACTGCAGTCCCACTAAGAGTGTGACTTACACAATAATGTAGCAGTTAGCTATAGCTGTGTAACAAGCCACCCTGAAACTTAGTGGCTTAAAACAACCACCATTTATTATTGCTCATGAGTCTTTGGGCTGGCTAGTAAGTTCTGCTGATCTGCTTGGTGGGCTTCACTTATATATCTTTGCTCAGCTGAGGGTCACCTAGATGGATTTGCTCATCTTGCCTGGACTCTTGTAAGTCTAAGGCCTTGCCTGGGACAACTAACTTGTCTCTGCACCATGTGGCCTCTGATCTTCTAGCAGGCCAGCCCAGGACTGTTCATATGGCAGAGCGAAGGTTCCAAGGGCAAGGGAAAGTGTTAAAGACTTCTTGAGGCTGACACTTGGAATTGGTACTATGTCACTTCTGCTGCATCTCATTAACCAAAGCAAGTCATGTGCCTGAGAATTGGGACAGTTTTTTCCTTGAATCTATCAGAGAGGGTAATGTCTTTTTCTTGCATGATAAGAAGTATGGACCCAGGCAGCCAAAAGATGATAGGGCTCTGGGTCAGCACCTGTGTAGTTTCCTTGGTCTCCCTCATGGTTACAAAATGGCTGCACATACACCAAGCACCACATCCATACACCTCCATATTCAGAGCCAGGAAGCAGCAATAGTATGACACTGAAAGAGTTGTCATCTCCAGTTACTGGAACAACCAGAAACACCCCCGTAACATTCCCAGTTGAGAACCACTATGCTAATTAAACTAAGAGAATATTTATTACTAAACCTAGTACATGTGGCTTTTCTAATACAATAGATTTTTCTATTGTTCAATGCTATTCAGCAACAATAATTACAACAATACTAATAGTTCGCACTTATTGATGACTTACTATATATCAGGTGCTGGACTACCTGTACATACCTGTGTATCACATAATCCTTGTGAGAGAAGGGACCATTGTAATCCTTATTTTATATATAGGAAAACTGAAGCAGAGATAGGCTGTAAATTTAGGCTGCCTGACTCACAATTCAGCATCTCTGCCATCATCTGGTAGGAGAGGAGTATTGCTATATACCAAATGATACATAAAGTTCCCCTTTGTGTTTGTGCATTCATTTAACAAATGTGTTAAGAGTATGCTGTTTACTCTCCCATGCACTGGGAACTGGAGAAATGACAAAGAATTAGACATTCCTGGTCCTTACCCCCATGGAAGGCATGGCCTTGTGGGATTCCCCACCTGAGCTAGACTCAGGATTTACCTTTGTCACTGAGTCTCCACACATCCCTCCCTTCAGACCAGGGCTGTCCCCTCACTCCACAAGGAGAAAGGCTCCCAAGCTGGACATGGCAACCAGATGCCTGTGAACTAGGAGGGCTGGGGGGACACGATGAAGGAGAAGCTGGATCAGCCTGAGATGGGGTGATTTGGGAAGGGTTTCTAAATGAGGAAACGCTTGAGCTGGGCCTGGCAGAAATGAGAAGATTTCTAGGGCATGGAGTCCCAGGCAGAGTGGCATCCTCAGGACAGGGTGTGGGAGGCATCAGGGCCTTTGGAGGAGTGCGATTGGTTCCGGAAGTCTGAGACCCAGGAGGGGGATCAGGGAGGGAGGTAGACAAGGCTTGAACCACACAGCCTCAAATGCTGGGCTGAGGAACTCTCTCCTGGGGGCAATGGAGAGCCATGGGAGGGCTATGAGCTGGGGAGGGGCAGGGCCAGCTCTAAAGTTGAGAATGGAGTAGAGAGAGACAGGAAGCTGAGAGGTCTGGAAGGAGCCTGGAATGATGGTCCCAGCAGAAGAAGATGAGGCCTGAGCTAGGGCTGGGGCTGTGAGGGTGGACAGGAGGGGATGAAGAAGAGAAATCATGGCGCAGAAGGAGTGGAGCTGAGAATGGATGGGCTATGGGATGTGAATGGGGAAGAAGATAGTGTTTGTGGTTAAGGCTTGGTGACCAGGAGAACATTGGGGGTGGGGATGGGGAAGGTGCTAAATTCATCATGGAACATGGTAAGGTCTCAGGGACAGATAGAAGGAAACAGCCCCAGAGGCTTATGGGAGAAGTAGTTCTCAGTCCACAGGGTTGGCCATGGGCCCCCGTGTGCATAGGAAATATGGTTTGGGGTCTCTGAAGAGGCCTTCCAGAGGCTATTGAGTACACAATTCTGAGCCCTCCACTATACATTATACAGATGAGGAAACTGAGGTTCAAGGGACATAAGTGATCTGCTGAAAGTCACCCTGTGAACAAAGAATGGCCAGATGATCCATACCTGGAGGAGTCTCTCCCCTCCATCCCTTTGCACTGCTTAGTTCCCTCCAGCCCTGTGCCTACCTCTCAGCATGGCTGGGGCTGTCTTGTCCTGCTGTGGCTGCCGAGCACTGCCCATTGCTAGGGGTCTCATCACATGGACTTCACCCTGGGTGTGATGGTCCTTCGGGAGAGAACAGGTATAGAGGCAAAAGAATTTTCCTTACCCCTCTGAATGTTCGAGTCGGCTGAAATAAACTGACAAGAAATAGCTTAACAAAAGAAAAGGCATGCAAATTTGTTAATGTGCATAAGCAAGGAAGCCATATAAAACATGAGACTCAAAGAAAGGACAGATGGTTTGGGCTTAAATACCCTCTTCACAGGGGAGGGAGAAATGGAGAATGTAGGCAATTGTGAAGGATAATAAATAAATTTGAGAGGGAATGAATGGGCTCAGAGAGCAGACGGTAGTTTGTAGATGATTCTCTTTAGAAACTGAATGGGACCAAATATTTATTTTAAATCACAATATCACAGGAGACATTTTTAGAAAGTCAGGTATCATAGAAGTCAAGGACATAGATGCCCTGGAGAAGGGAGACGGGGGTCAGTATCTGGCTGAATAAACTGTGCGAGCTAGTTGGGGAGTAGGAAAGAGGATCAGCCCAACAACAGGATGACAGCCACTGGAGGAGACTATGGGGACAGAACCCCAGGTTGAGTGCTCCTACTGAGACAACTCCTCATCCCTCCCTTCAGAGAGCGCATCCTCTCTGGCAAGCTATTACGCAGAGCTGAGAAGCGGATTAAAGAGGTGGTGCTCCAGGTGGAGGAGGAGCGGAGGGCGGCCGACCAGCTCCGGGACCAGGTAAGCAGTGGACATCATTAAGGAGCAATGAGGAGTGGGACCATTGACTGAGAAATAGCACAGTCCATCTCTGAAAGCAGTGAGCTCTCAACACAAGAAGCAACTTGCAGGTGCTAGACTACAGCCGAGTGCAGATACCATCCTGGGGCTTGGCCCATCAGCAGAGGGTTGGAATCAATGACTTTGCAGTCCATAAATTCTGGCATCTAGGAAGGGCCCTGGTAGGGAGCTGAGGCTTACAGGATGAGGGAAGAAATTAAACCATACTCAGAAGCTAGACTAGGACTAAATAACAATAGATAATGTTTATTGAATGCTTTCTACACACTAGGCACTGTGCTAAAGATATAACATGTAGTATATATTAGAACCTATGAAGTAGGTACTATTATTTCCCCTGTTATTCAGGTGAGGAAACTGAGGTACAGGAAGGTGAAGTAACTTACTCAAAATTATTTAGCTAGTAAGAAATAGGGTCAGGATTCAAACCTCAGTACTCTAGCCCCAGAGTCTGCTCTTAATTATTTATTGAGCAGTTATTGTATCACAAGCAACTGCTTTTTAAAAAATACATACTTGCATTTTTTCATAGGTGAGGAAACTGAAACTTTAACCTTTTGCACTCGCTTGCTTTTTTCTCGATTCCTTTATTCTACTCGGGATTTAATTTTTTAAATACCCCAGATTTTACAAAGTGCGGCAGTAGAATAAAAAACTGGAGTTTCTTTTCATACAAACTTATTTATTTGGATTTTTTTTTATCATCTGTCTAGGTATCTATGACTTTCTGATGGATTTTTTTATATTTCAAATTATTGATACATTCAAAGAGTAATTTTAATCTCTATAGTTTTTCATGGTGTGATATTTTTTGAAACATTCACCCACATGAAGTCCTGGTTTACATTCACGTATTTCACAAATATAAATCGTCTCTCTTCTTCCTCCTTTGATTTATCTGTTAGAACAAACAACACAATCTTTGTGTTTTTTGTTACAGTGAGATGTGACTATATAAAGCTTTCCATCTAAATGTTGCTGTAAGTTAGTGGATAATAATCTACCCCTGGAAGTTAGTGCACCATCTCTGCATTTACATTTTACTTGTCCTTTCATGCTAAGGAAAACAAGAAAAGATACTGGAAAAATAGACAAATTCCCCTTCCCCCGTGGTGAAACTATGTGTCGAGTGTGGCTCGACATACGAGCTGCTACCGATGCTAACCGTGTCGAGTCACACTCAACATCCGAGTGCAAAAGGTTAAGAGTAAATATAATTTGCATCAAAGTCACAGAGTTAGTAGGTGGATAGTGCCCGGATCCAGATCTCAGTTCGGTCTGGCTAGACAGAGTTCCTGTGCCCTTAAAAGCTCAGCTATGCTTGATTTGCCATTCATTCCACAAACAATTATTGTGCACCCACTACATGCCAGGAACTGTGCTAGGCGTTAGGGATGTGGATGTGAATGAGACAGAGGAGGTCCCTCCCTTCATGGAACTCATATTTTCAGCATAGGAAAAAGCATAGTAAACCCATAAATAAACAAAGATAATTACAGACTGTGACAAGGGCTATGAAGCAAAAAAGAATGAAGAAAGAGGAAGACACAGAGTATTGGGGGATCTTCTTTAGATTGGGAGGTTGGGAAGACCTCTCTAAGGAGGTGAAATTTGAATTGCGACGTGAATTTGAATTGAAGAAGAGTCAGGCAGAGGGAACAGCAACTTCAAAGGCCTTAGCTATGGAAATAAGGTTGGTGAGTTCAGAGCAAAAAACAGACTAGTATTGCTGGAGAGAAGAATGGTGTGATAATAAATGAGGTCAGATCATGTGTGTTCCCTCCCTGGAGAACGAGATGGCAGGATCTGGGGAGGATCTTAGTGAATTTGGTCTGGACAGTGGGTTTATGGGAAAAAGAGAAATAGATAAGAATAAGACCCTGCAGGGCCTGGAATGCTAGACTCAGGGGCTGGAACCTTGTCCCAGTGGTACTGGGGAGCTAGGGAAGGGTTGTGAGCATGGAGGTTCAAAGTCAGCTCTGAGCATAAAAAAACCCTTCTGAGGACATTTGGGGGATGGCCTGCAGGGGAGAGATTGGAGGCCAGGGTGGAGGCTGGTGTGAGGGTCTTAGGAGAAAAGGATAAGGCCTGAACAGAGAGCAGGTGACAGGTCAGAGAGAGTCAGAGGAGAGGGGGGATGGGGCTGAGGATTAGTGATCTGTTGAGGAGGGAAGGGGTGAGGAGAGTACCCAGAGATATGACCCAGTGCCCCTGCTCCTCCCAAGCTGGAGAAGGGAAACATTCGAGTGAAACAGCTGAAGCGGCAGCTGGAGGAGGCTGAGGAGGAGGCATCCCGGGCTCAGGCTGGCCGCCGGAGGCTGCAGCGTGAGCTAGAGGATGTCACAGAGTCTGCCGAGTCAATGAACCGCGAGGTGACCACGCTGAGGAACCGGCTTCGGTATGGCTGATGGGTGGGCAGCACCCTCACTCCATAAACCCCAGGGATGCAGGGCCCAGGCCTTGCCGGAGGCAGCAGGTGGGGAGAATGGGGTCCGTGGCGGGGGGGCACGGGAACAGGAGCTGTGTTTGCAGAGGGCCAGATTCAGGTGACTTGTCTTTCTTCCCACCCCCATTTCTCTCTGTCTCATCCGTGTGCCCTCCCTTTTCTCATTTTGTACCTACATCTTCCTGCCCATTCCCCACCTCTCTCTGTCCCTTTGTCTCTCTGTCCCCATCTCTCTCCCCCCATCTTTCTGTCCCCTGATCTCTCTCTGGTCCCACCATTGCCCTCTGCCCATCTCTCTCCATTTCTCCTGGTCTCATCTCTCTCTCTCTTCCTCTCATTTTGTCCTCTCTGTCTGTCTGTCTGTCTCTCTCCATCTCTCTCTGCTCCCCCCTTCATCTCTGTGTCCTGGTCTCTCTTCCCCACAGACGCGGCCCCCTCACCTTCACCACCCGCACGGTGCGACAGGTCTTCCGACTAGAGGAGGGCGTGGCATCCGACGAGGAGACTGAGGAGGCAGAGCCCGGGTCTGGGCCACCAGCCCCGGAGGCTGACGGGTCCCCACAAGCCCAGCCTCAGTGACCCCACCCTGCCTCCAGATACACTAACAGACAGGACCCAGGTCCCTTCCTCCCTGGCCCCTGTGGGCACATGTCCCAGGAACCCCACTCTCTGGCTTCTTGCACTTTGGAAATGTGCCACCCTCTGGCACTTTGGCATTTGTCAACCCCACCCCGGGCCCCCGAGAACTCCCATCAACCAGTGACCCCTGAACACAGAGGAGTGGGAGTCTCTTGCTTGTGGGGACATTGGGTACAGTCAGGGAGCTGTGGTCCCATCAGCTCCCCATCCTTCCCTTGGTTGTTAATGATCTTTATATATTAGGAGCGAGATGGGCTCCCCTGCCCCACTCGGCGCTCCATTTCCTCTGCTTCTCCCTGCCTCCCTCCCTTGGTCTTTCTCCTCTGCATCTCTCTAGGATTCTTGCTCTCACACTTTTGTATCTCCACGTAGCCACTCTCCTTCCCCCATCTCTGCCCCCGCCCCTAAACTTCTAAGTGACCGAAGCTCGCTGGAGCCCCAGGCCTCCACCAGCCTCGAACCCTTGCAAGGAGCAGGACAAGGGGACCCCTCCCACTCGCCTCCTGCCTCATGCTCTGCCCTCCCTTCTGGTTGCTCCTGTGTGATCAAGGTTTGGAGTTTCTCTGGGGTGCTGGAGGAATCCCCCTTACTCTCCTGGCCTCCGGTTCTGGCAGTAATAAACTCCAACCCCCAACTGGACCCTTCACGGTGGCTGTGTGTGTTCCTGCAGGGCGTCTCTGACAGGCGGAGGGGTGGCTATGGTTTTCTTCAGGCTGCTGGGGCTGCACATGGGGTTCTCATCATAGCTGTGCCAGTGTGGGGGGACCCTCCTGGGGACCAGGTGCTGAAGGGAAAATAACTCATTTCCTCCTCGCCCCAACATATAATATAGAGATATTCCCTCCATTATACAGATAAGAAAACTGAATCTCAGAGCAGCGTTGTCTCTGGCTCCAAGCCCCCCAGTCGGAGAGTGACAGAAGGAGGATCACACTCCAGCCAGTTCTCAAGTCTTTGCAAAAACATGACAGCAGTGACCAGTGACCATTTGTGCTGGGTGCTATGCTAAGCACATTTGTGTCAACCCTCAGCACAACCTTACAGGTTGGGATTTCATTGCTCTCCAGTGCCTGGCGCATAGTAGGCATTCAGCAAATGTTTGATGAATGAATAAAAGACGCCCATCCCACCCTTTTAGAGTGCCGGGCACAGGCCCAGACAGGCTGAGCAACTTGTCCAAGACACACAACTACTAAGAAGTAGAAGCAGGGTTTGGCTTCAGAGTCAGCGACATACAGCGTGGGACCCTCACTCAGACCCTGCACGCACGGTGGGACCAAGGCAGGCAGTTGCCCCAAATAGTGTCTCTGATCGTGGGGATGTCTGGACCGCCACAGTCCACACCTTTATTACTTTAATACAGCCCCACTCTTAAAGCCCCAATCCCTCTGGGTACCCCAAACTCCAGTCAATATACTTTCCCAGCAGATGAATGGGAGGCAGCTTTTAAATGAAAAGGAAACTTTTATTTTGGTGGAGGGTGAGAGGGTGGGAGGGAAAGGGGCATGACACTTTTTCTTTGGGGGGGTGACATGCGGCAGCTTCTGCATTGGGCGGTTCATGCACCCAGGGTGGGCGTAGGGGAGGCTTGGGGGAGAGGCCTGCCGACCCCTCCCTCCCTGCCCTGCGGGTGGGCTGAGAAGACCCGCCGTTAGCACCAGAGTTGGACGATTTGCAGCCCTCCCCTCCCCACACTGACTCCGGACCCGCCCCCATCCCTGAGAGCGCCCCTCGCCACTCCCCCCTCGACAGGCCAGGCCCGCCCCGCCCACGTTTGAGTGAGAGAAACTTATTGCTGTGTGTGTGTGCGTGTGTGCATGTGTGTGTGTGTGTGTGTGTGTGTCTGTCGGGGAGGGTGAGCCGCGAAGCTCAGGAAGACCCCTCCCCCCATTCATTCCTCCCCGATCGCCCCGCCCCCTGCCCCGTGTCCGTGCGTTCCCGGAGCGCAGGAGGGGTGCGACATGCGTGTGGGGGGCGCGTCATGCAGCGCATGCGTGTAGGTGCAGGCACCCTGGCGGCCGGGGTGAAAAGGGGGAGCCGGACTTAGAAACAGTCCCTTTAGCTCGCTCTCTCTCCCTCCCCGAATCCCACACTGTTGACTTGGGGGAGGGGGGAAAGGGCCGAGAATCATGTTTGTAGAAGTTTATGATTGTGGTTATTTTTAAAAGCTGAACTAAAAAGCCGGGTACGTGTAGTGGATGGGCGAGCAGGGGGGAGACGTTGGGAAGAGGTCAGTACCCTTTGGAAAAGACCCTCGCCCCCTTCCCCCGCCCCATTCGGCTTCCGTGAGGGTCAGGGGAAACTGGGGGCTTTTTAAAGAAGTTGAACCCTTTGGCAATATAATCAGTCCCCACCCCGTACCCTGGTGTCAGGAGCCCCTAGCCCTTTGCCCCACCCCCACCAGAACCCGCCCCACCCTCTCCCCTGGTTCACCAGGGTTTAGGGGCCGAGGGAAGGTTGGGGGGACTCAAAATGCCCCTTGCATAGGAATCGTTGCATCAAGAATCACGCTCAGTGTCGCCCCTCGCCCACCCTCGGGTGGGGGGAGGGATTCCTGAGGCCGTGGGAGCAGAGGGAGGTTGCTAATTCCGTGGGCCCCCAGCTCCAAAAGAGGGGTCCGCTAAGGATTCTGGGACCGGTGTGGTCTCTGGGCTTGGGGGAGGTAGCGCATCCTTGAGCCAGGATGGGATGTGAGAGGTGATTTTCCACCCGCGAGCGCGGCGGGGCGAGGGCTGCGGGGAAGGGAGGGCCGGGTGGCAGCAGGGTCGCGTGTCGGTCCCCAGGCCTCTGATAAGCCGGCGTTTCCCCACTCGGGCAGTCTGCAGGATCGCTTGTGGACTACTTTAAATGGTAACACTTTTAACCTAAATAAACGCTGTCCTAGCCGCGCAATACCTGGAGATACAGGCTTATGTGCAAAATGTGCACATTAAAGACAAAACTTTTTAAAGCAAGTGTTTGCCCTAGTACTGCCTAAAACTTTAGCACACCGCCAGGGGTACGACTATGACCCTCTGGTGTCGCTGAAGAGGGTAAGTATTGGGCACCATCTTAGGGAAGGGGCTTTGGGGGTACGGGGGAGGGTTAGGCTTGAGAAAGGGAGGTGCCTGGGTTCCCTGGGATTGCAGCCGAGTAGAGCCTATCTTGGGAGTCCTAGCCTCAGGGGAACCTCGGGTGGATGACTCCGATGTTAGGAATTTGGGGGTGTCTGGGGGAGCAGGCCTGAGGATTTGGGGTGTCCAGGAAATGTCAGAGTCGTGGGAAGGACTTGGAGCATCCCAAAGGCTGAAATTGAGCTGAAGAGCTGGGTGAAGTCTTGGAGGTCTGAGAAGTGCTGGGATGCAGTCCAGAGGATTCGGTGGGGGTGTCTGGGTAGCGTTGGGGTGCAGAGGTTAAGTCCCAGGAGTGTGTGGGGATTGGGGGGGCGCCAGGGTCAGTTTCGGGAATTCCGGGTGCAGGTCTCGTGTCCTGGGAATGGGGGGGGCGGGGGGCTTTGTGTGCTAGGGCCAAATCATCCCAGGAAATCTGGGATGGGAGGTCTGAGTCCATGCAGCAAAAATAGAGGCGAGCAGATCCCTGGGGGAGGGGGGGGAGAGGGTGAAATTCACCAGAGGGGTCCCCCTGCGGGCTGGGGGAGCAGGCCTGCAGCCCACCCCCACGCCGCAGCCCACCTTCTGAGCTCAGCTCCGGTTTGGGGCTTGGGTAACTGTTCCTCCTTCCCCTACGTTATTTCAAGTTTTTTGTTTTCCCTGCTCAGGATGGTTGGTTGCCCTCCTGGGGTGAAGGGTAGGAGGCCAGCCCAACCCCCCTCGAGAGGCCAGCCTCCCTCCCAGGTGCCCCTTCCCTCAAACTCGAGCGTGCAGCCCCTGGCGGCTTATTGCTGACGTGGAGTTGGAGTAGGGGGTCCCGGATAGGGGGCATGCAGAGTGTGGGGGGAGGTGCCCCAAGATGTAATTGGCGTAATTTGGACTTATTTACACTGAGTCGATGAGAGGGGGGTGTCCTATGGCTCATGGAGACCTGAGAAGGCTTTTTTTTTTAGGGGGAGGAGGGAAGAGTTGGGGGGATGGGCTTTGGCCCCTCTCCCTCCATCCTGGGGCCCCAGGTGTGGGGGGGTGAGGGGCCCGGGGGTGTCTGCTGGCGTCATCATCTCGTTTGCATATTATTAATGACTTTGATTTTTTTTTGTAAAAAAAAAACCCATTCCCCACCCCCCCCACCCCCAGCTCCTTTGACCTTCTTCCTGGTCACCCCCGAGTCCCCCCACAGGGGGGAGGGGAGCGCTAGAGGATGGAGGGCAGGGTAGGGGGAGCGCGGCGGGTGGCCCGGGGAGAACCAGGGGGGGTGGCAAGGGGCGCGAGGCGCAGGGACACCCCGCTCAGGCCCGCGATGCTGCTCAGGCTGCGGGATTTCTCGTAACCTGGGGAGGGAGGCAGACACCGGGAGGAAGCAAGGAGATGGGGGCGGTCGGGCAGACAGAACGACCCCCAGGCAGGGAGAAGAGACAGAGGGAGGAGATGGAAAGAGAGAACAAGAGACACCCAGAGAGACAGAGACAGAGATGGTGAGGAAGACAGAGAGAGACACACGGAGACACAGAAAACAGATGGCAAGAGACAGAGGGGGACAGAGGTGATGGAGAGAGAGAGATGGAGATGGAGATGGAGAGAGAAAGCGAACAAATCGGAGAGTCAGTCAGCATCGACGAGGAAGGTCGAGACATTGGGGAGGGGGGAGAGACTCAGGATTAGGAGGCGGGGTGGTGCCCACCGAGCCTCCCCGCCCGCCCCTCCAGCCCCACCCCCTCCCGCCCCCCACCCGTAGGTCCCCCTCACCTGAGGCAAAAAGGGGGGCAGCAAGGCGAGATGGTGGGCGGCAGGGGCATGGGGGCCGGGTGGAATGCATGTGGGGGAGCAGCCGGTGCGGGGGGCTGGGGGGCAACGGGGGGGGGGGCGCCAGGGGGGGGCTAACCTGGCTGTAGGGAGAAGAGGGAAGGCGTGTGGGTCTGTGAGGGGCTGAAAGGGCCAAAGGCAGCGGTGCTCTCGTGGAGTCGGAGAACTCCAAGAGCAGGCGTCATCTGAGGGTTCTAAGTGGCGTGGGGGGATCTTTAAAGGGTCCAAGAAGGCTTTGGGCGTCCGCGGGGTGAGGGGAGGCCTCCAACGGGCCTGGTAGCTAGAGCGATCCAAGATCCAGTGTGTGGTTTCTGCAAAGCTTGGGGCCCTGCCAGCCTCTGGGGGCGTCCGGTGGCGTTTGTAGGCAATGCCAAGGGGGCTGTCTGGACAAGGGTGTCTTGACTGCGGGAGAGAGGGCTTGGGGGGTTTGAAGCCGAGTATCTTGGGGACACCCCCTCCCAGCCATTCCCAATTGCTAACCTGGGGGGAAGGGGCATGGGGGGACCGAGGGTCTCGCGAGGTCTCAGGCGGTGACAAGAGCTGGGGACAGAAATACACAAGAGTCACGGGGTGGGGGGAGGAGGATCAGGAGGAACCCCCCAACACAGCCTCACTGTTGGGGGGACGGAGAAACGCCCGGATCTCTTCCTCCTCTCTGGTGTTTTCCGGGGGGAGGGGAGCAGTGAAATGGGGGCAGCTGAGACGTCAAATATGGGCGGAGCTTCCGGGGTGGCTGGTGGGAGGGGGCAGGGGAGGGGGGAGAGGAGGAAGGGAGGGAGGAAATGGGAACCGGGTGTGGCGGGTTGGGGTTAGGTGGTGGGAGAGGGAAGGTGTAGGAGACAGGGGCAGGGCTGGGGGCAGGCTGGGAGAGGACCGTGGGGGGACAGTTGGGGAGGGAAGGCCCTGGGAGAAGAGAGTCTTGGGGGAAGGAGGGGTGGGGGCGATAGGGGAAAGAGGGTCTTGGGGCAGGATAGGAGGAAGAGGGGCGTGGGGCAGTGGAAGGGCATCGGAGGCAGGTTCAGTCAGCCCCATCAGCTCCAGCCATGATTTGAGTTCAATGAATGGATTTCGGCATCATAGGCAAGAGAAGCAGGGACCTCCCCCACCCAGCCCCCCCACCCCAATCCTCCCCCACCTGAATTCCCAAATCTTCCCCAGCCCCCTCCCCATTAATTCCACAGGGGCCCTCCAGACCTGGGGGGGGGACAAAGGGGGGTAAAAAGGACTGGGTACAAGCAGGGGCGGGTTAGATGGGAGCGGGGAGGGGGTGGGAATGAGATGAAAATGGACGATGGTGGGGGTGCAAAGAGGAGAGGTGGAGGGATGCAACCAGAGGAGCCAGGCAGTCCCCTCTGGACCAGGAGCCCGGAAGCCTAGTTCTTGTCCCATCTGCTCTGTGGCCTGGGGTGGTTGGTCACGGCCCTCCCTGCACGCCTGTGAAACGTGGGGGTTTGCCCAAGGCCATGGGGGGGGGGGGCTCCCCAGGCTTCCCTGTGGCATCTCCTTAGGCTGCGGGCAGAGAGCCCCTAGGATGTGTCTGTTTCTAAGGAAGCGTCCACAGGTTTGTGGAATAAGAGAAGGATCAAATACCTTCAGGTGGCTCCCGTCACATCTAAGATCAAATCCAGCCTCCTCGCCATGGCGACAACACCCATCGTGACCTTTCTCCCCAGGCTCCTCCTGCGCCCCTGTCCCATCTGCCACTTGGCTGCAGCCACGCTGCCCTCCCTGCTGTTCTTTAACAAGCCCAGCTCAGCCCACCCAGCACCTCAGGGCCTGTCGCACTCCCTGTTCCTTCCGCCTGGCTGGCCCTTCGCATCCTTCAGGTTTCATGTCACCTCCTGAAAGAAATCCTCTGCAGACCTCCTTAACGGACATGGCCAGAGCAACTAGCTTGCGCTTTTCTCTTTTTCTTGTTTTCTGCTTCCTCCCATCAGAGGGTGGCAGATAGTAAGTCTTTTTGGCTACAGGGGCCATACCGTCTCTGTCACGATTCTTGCACTCTGCTGTGCTCGCCTAACACGGGCTGCGTTTCAATAAAGTTTTATTTACAAAAACAGTTGGCTGAAAGGTTTGGCCCTCGAGCTGTATAGTTAGTTTGACAACCTAGGCTTTAGGTTGAATGCTTCCCAATCTCATCTGAGCTCAGAAGCTAAGCAGGGTCAGGCCTGGTTAGTACGTGGATGGGAGACCGGAAGCTGTGATGGCCATAGATGCTTGCTTCGTGCACTGCAAGCTACACTGCCTGGCACTGCGCACCGAAGGACTAGATTAGTTGCCAAATGAATGAATTCATGAAGGAAAGGAGCTAGAGGCTGGCTAGGGTTCTTATTAACAGGATGGAACAATATATGTTATATAAAATATCTAGCATGTGGTAAGTGCTTGGTGGTGTCTTCCTGTCCCCCTCACCTTGGCACAGCCATCAGTCCCCAGCCTGTCCCTGCTCCTGGACAAGGTCCCAGCCACCAGCCTGGCTGCTGCTTCCCTGCCAGATCTCTGCCTCCTAGTCCCTCTCCCTCTAGGACATGGCTCCCAGGCTTTTCCTGTGGTTCCCTCTAGTCTTTACTAACGAGAACTGCCTCAGCTGCTAGCAGAACCCTGCTGTCCTGTACGCCTCACCCTAGTCATCTGGAGTCCCCATGCCCCGTCCGCCCTGGGAAGCTTTGTGTGTTCCTCTACTGCGCTGCCTATGCTGCCTCCATCGGAGCATGTGTCACCTCAACAGTGACTTTCTAGGTCTGTGTCTGCCTCCCCATCCAGACTGGAAGCTCCTGGAGGGGGTGGATTTTGTTCACGGCTGAGCTCCCTGTGCCCAGCACCCGGGGCACGTGGGTGCTGAGTACTGGCTGGCTTCACAGGGGAGTGGGCAGGCAGCTGAGCCTTTCTCACCCCATCCTGCACCCAGAAAAGTGTCCCAGGGCTTTTCCTGATGGAATAAAAAAAATCAGATGGCAGGGGGTGCAGAGATGTTGATGGGGGAGGATGGGGCTCCGTCGTGAGGGCAGGGTGGAGGGCAGGGTGAGGTGTGGGAGGCAGGGTTGGGGTTAGTGCTGGGGGTTAGCGGGGGCCAGGGTGTGTCCTGGGTTGGGGGGCGCAGTGTCAGGCGCTGGGGTTAAGTGGATGAGCTGTTTAGTGGGGGGCAGGAGCCTCGGTCAGTGGGTCAGTGGGGGACGCATGTTCTCAGAGGGGTTAGTCAGGAGGGAGGGGGAGTCAGGGGGATAAGAGGGTGGGGGCTACTTACCCCGGGGGGAGGGGGTTCGTCCACTAGGGGGATATCCAGGCCGCAGCGTTGGCGTTGAGGTCGGGCAAGAAGCTTGGGGGGCCTGGCTTACGCCAGTCTACGGGGGTCAGTGGGGGAGCACCGGTGGCTGGGGGTTGGGGAAGAGGCCAAAGGGGGAGGGGAAATGGAGATGGAATAAAGACAGGTGAAGGGTCAGTGGTAAGGAGACTTGGGCAGGTGGGGGGTATCTGGGAGGGAGGCAGTTTGGGGCGAGGGAGGAGGGAAGGGAAGTCCAGCGCCTCCGCCCCCATCACCCTCTCCTCCCTCCCCTGGGCCGGGGAGAGAGGGAGGGTCCCAGGGGCAGCGGATGGGCCTCACCTTTCCGGATGGAGCCATCAGGGGAAGGGGCATAGTCGGTGAGGAGGAAGCAGGCCCGGTCCCGGCTGTAGCGGCCCCGGCTCCCGGGCGTGATGGGGCTCTTGTCCTCCGGAGACATGGCGGGCTGGTCGATGGCTGGGCAGTCCTCGTGGGCAAGTGCGGCTGCCGCTGGGTCCCCATTGGGGCGGGGATCTGCATCCCAAGGGGATCAGACAGAGACACGAAGGAGAGAGTGAGGGGTGGGGACTCGCGCTGGGGGCGCGGAAGTCCGAGTGGGTGCTGAAGCGGAGATCAAGGCCAAGGTGTTGGGAAGGACACAGCGGAGAGTGGGCTATCACGGGGGTGTGACCAGCTGTGCAGACGGGTGACCATGGGGGGGCATTGCGTAGGGCAGGGTGGGTGTTGCAGTGGCTGGTTGAGGGAGGGTGGAGTGCTAGGAAGTGGTGGGCCAGGTGGCTGGCTGGGTGTGGGGTGTCTGGAGGGCGGGCTGGGGACAGCCAGCTGGGTGCCGGGTGGGGGTGGTGGGCTAGGCTGGGGCCGGTGGCAGGCAGGTTGCAGAGGATGCGGAAGGCTGGGAAGTGGCTGTTGGGGACGCGCGCTGGGTGCTGGAAAGGGCACTGGTGGAGGGCTGGGAAGGTGATAGATGGGGGGGCGGTGGGGGTCCCCTAGGCTCTGGCTCGAGCTATTTTTAATTGGTGTGAAACTGGGTCAGTGGCTGAGGGAGCAAGATGGGGGCCAGGCGGCCCCGCTCCCTTTCTCGACCTACTTAAGGCTTGGGGGGTGGGGCGCGAAGCCTCGCCCTCCCTCCAGACACCGTCTCTGCCTCGGAGGCACTGACTCCCCCAGGGACACACGCGCGCGCACACACACACGCACGCACACACACGCAGTCAACTTTCTCCCCCCACCTCGCCCCTGCTTCATCTCTTCGTGTTAGCAACAGCACCCATCTCTCTCCCAGCCCCTCTCAGGTTGCGCCCAGCAAAGCCCACAGGGCCTGGTTTCCAAGTCCTCCTCCTGTCGCCCTGCCCTCTGACTCTTAGTTTGGAAGCCTGTCTGCCCTTCGTGGTCTCGCTGTTGTTAAAACCTGAGCTCTCGGCCGCCCTCCGCCTCGCTGGGCCCTCTGCACCTAGCTCACGAGTCAGATTCTCCCCGCAACGCTCACTCCAGGTCTAGTCTGTCCATGCCTCCTCCTCGGCCGGAGCTCTAGCTGCCCCTTTCTCCTGTCCCCTCTCTGCTGCTGGCCACTGGGTCTCAGAACCTCGGCCGCTACCTCCCCGTCCTCCCACAGGCCCCCACCCGTGCCCCCGCCCCCGCCCTCCTGCCTGGCCTCACCTGCGCGGTTGATCTCAATCACCTCTTCCTGGGCCAACGGGCAAGGCTCGCCAGGGGCCGGCAGGGGAGGCAGCCCCAGGATCCCCAGCCCCCCCGCTCCCCCCCTGAGCAGCCCGGGGTGCGTGTGGGGCCCCGGGGGGTAGGCCCCGGCCACAGTCACCCCCATGGAGGGCGGCGTGATGGGCGGCGGGGGGCTGATGCCGCCGCTGCCGTGGTGAGGGTGGGGCGGAGGTGGCGGGGGTGGGTCGGGCTTGCAGTAGTTGGGCGAGCCAGGCTGCGGGGGCCGGGGGATGTGTTTGTTCTTCTTCTTGGGCAGCTTCTGCTTGGCCATGGCCAGCGAATAGTACATGCCAAAGTTGTTGACGATGACGGGCACAGGCATGGCGATGGTGAGCACGCCCGCCAGAGCACACAGCGCCCCGACCAGCATGCCTGACCACGTCTTGGGGTACATGTCTCCATAGCCCAGGGTGGTCATGGTGACCACAGCCCACCAGAAGCCAATGGGGATGTTCTTGAAGTAGGTGTGGTTGGACCCCAGGATGTCATCAGGGTCGGCGCCAATGCGCTCCGCGTAGTAGATCATGGTGGCGAAGATGAGCACCCCCAGGGCCAGGAAGATGATGAGCAGCAGGAACTCATTGGTGCTGGCGCGGAGCGTGTGGCCCAGCACGCGCAGCCCCACGAAGTGCCGGGTCAGCTTGAAGATGCGCAGGATGCGGACGAAGCGCACGACCCGGAGGAAGCCCAGCACGTCTTTGGCGGCCTTGGAGCTGAGCCCCGAGAGGCCCACCTCCAGGTAGAAGGGCAGGATGGCGACACAGTCGATGATGTTGAGGCTGCTCTTGAGAAACTCCACCTTGTCCGGGCAGAAGGTGATGCGCATGAGGAACTCGAAGGTGAACCAGACCACGCACACGCCCTCCACGTAGGTCAGGAAGGGCTCCGTCTCCACCTCCACGTTCGTGATGTTCTCCGGCGGAGCCCCGGGGATCGGAGAGGCCTGCGTCACCGTCTTGTTGCTGATGTGGATGAAGCCCTCATGGGTCTCCAGGCAGAAGGTGGTGATGGAGATGAGGATGAAGAAGAGCGAGGCGAAGGCCACATACTGTGGGTGGGGCAGGAGAGAGAGGGGCAGAGGTGACCTAGGCATCGGGTTGACCAGAACCTTCAGAAAACCATTCCAAATGTCCCCCTCCCCAGCTTCCTAGGCTCGAGCTCCAGGTGGAACCCAGGTGTCCCAACCCTCTGGCTCCTTCCCTTCCAGCATCCTGTTGTCCCCTTTAAAGCTAACAACAGGGGAGAGAAAGGAACAGAAGCAGTGGGAGAGGAGCTGGCCCCAGCAGACGCGGCAGATGGGCAGCTCCTTCCTTGGCAACAGCATCCTGGCCCCTCGCTGTCTCCTAGACCACCTCCCCCCACGCTCCTGTTCACTGTGTCCTAACTCAGGGTTCCCTGGCAGGGTCCAAGGGTTCTGCCATATGACAGGGGCTGGGGGGCCTAAGGTCACACACCCTCTTTCTCAGAGGGTTTGGGGCTCAGCTTGGAGCTGGGGGAAGGGGAGGCAGTGAAGGTGGGTGTGGAGGCAGAATCAAGAGGTGCTTAAGAGTCAGAAAGTCTGGGTTTGAATCTGGCTTTTAACCTGCCAGACTTGGGCAAGGAGACTGAGCTTTCTGAACCTCAAATTTTTACGAGAGTGTTGTGAGGATTAAAGCAGATGAGTGTACAAAGGGCTTGGCTCCAAAAACGGTGCTTGGCCCAGTGCCTAGAACACAGTAAGCAGGTCTGAGCTGTTATTAGGGTATGGGAGCATTAGTCAGTGGGGGGCAAGGTTGAGGCCTCCCCCAGAGAGGACAGGGGAGGGGTGGTACTACAGAGGGGTGTGGGGGGGGGTCGGGGCTCTGTATACGGGTGGGGTTAAAGGTTTAAGGCTGCCAAAAGAGAAGAGGCTACAGAAGGAGAAAGGGGCAGGACTTTAAGGCTCTGGAGAGGAAGGGGGAGTCAGTGTGGAGAGGACAGTGCCCAGGCCAAAGAGAGGTGGGGGGCATCATTTTTCAGAGGTGCAGAGAATTGGGAGGGAGGTTCCAGGGCCATATCAAGGTAGAGGGAGGACCAGAGTCCTGCTGCACAGTAGCGTGGGTTTTCATGAGAGCCTTGAAGAGGAGGAGCAGGGTCAAGGTCTGGAGAAGGAGAGGAACAGGTCAGGCCCCTGGGGGTGACAGTGGGCTTGATCAGATCTGTAGAGGGTGGGGGAAAGGAGAACCTTGGAGAGGGAAGGAAGATAGGTATTGGAGTAAAGAGAGTTTTGTTTTCTATTTCATGCATACTGGAGACCCAAAGAGGGGGCTTTAATCAGATGGGTAGCACAGGAGGAAGGCCAGCGTTGGGCCCCAGAGAGGACCCCGGGCCTTGGAGTGGGCCAAGGGCCAGCACTGTCCCTTTGCATCCAGCTTCCTCCACGGGGTGGGAGCGGGTCTCTGGGCCAGGGAGGCCTTGACTTTAATCTGAAGTGCAGAGTGGGGCCGGGACAGTGTCGGGGCCACAGAGAGGGTCCTGGACCTTGGTGTGGGCAGGGGGCCAGCGCTGGCCCTCTCTGCACCCTGGTCTTCGTTTCTCTGCAGTGGTTTAAAAGGCCAGAGGCCTCCGCAGAGCGCATGCCCGGTGCTTCCCCGCCCCCTCCGAGCCGGGCGCGCGGAGCAGGCTGCGGCACCGCAGTGGGGGCGGGCCGGCTGGCCGGGGGGCGGGGCACACGGCGGCCAGCACCGCGGACAGCTCCCCCGCCGCAGTGCGCAGCCGCACCGGCTGGGAACCGTCTTAACTCCTTCGGGCCGGAGCCAAGCAGGCAGTGCGCAGCCGCAGTGCTGCTGCTTCCCGGTGGGAGGCCCCGGGCCAGGAGCTTGATTAACTCCTTCCCTCCCAGGGCAAAGGGAAGGTGGGCACCCGCCGCAGTGCGCAGCTGCAGAGGCTGGACCGCGTCGGGCTGGTTTAACCCTTTGCCCCAGGGTGGCTCAAAAGCCGAAGGGGTAGGAGGATTGGCCTCAGCTCTCAACTCCCCCAAGCAATCTCACTTGGAGGCTGGAAAGTGCTTGGCACACCGTGGACACTCAAAAACATTTGTGGAGTAAATGAATGACCCCCGTAGCTGTCCCAGACCCCTAGCCCGAACATCACAGGAAGACTCTACCTTCATCCTCCCCCTCACCTCAGCACCCTTCGGTGGAGTCAGAGGAGGGAAGGGCACCCCAGGCGACCGAGGGAAGGAGCCGCTCAGATGCCTGAGGGGGCATCTAGGGCCATGTCCCTTCTGCACCTCCTATTCCCCACCTCCCCCCACTCAACCCCAAATCTCGCCAACTCAGCGCTTCCCAGGGACCAAACTTTATGCGGCGTCTCTGGCCCCCCTCCCCCGCCCTCCCTCCCCCGGCGAATGCGGCACTGCGGCTCCGCGTCCTTCCTAGCCCAGGACGCGGCACGGTGGGGGGAGGGAGCCGGGACCTGCTCCTCGGGTGCTTGGGTCGCCAGGAGCCTAGGAGGGGCCTTGGGATTGTTCCTCTTCCCCCCTCCTTCCAATTCCCCCCATTTTGAACTGCCTCCCTCTTTTCTCCCACTTTCTCCTTCCCGGGTCTGTGGGACAGGGAGGAAGTTACTAGGAGGAAGAGGTTCAGGGAAGAACGAGGGGGGAGGGTAGCCATTTAGCCTGGCAAGTTACAGAGGCTTGAGGAAAGTTTTCTGGGAAAGATGGAGAGAGCTTTGGGGGATATGTGGAATTTTGAGGGAGACAAGGCTGGAGGAAAGACAAGGCCGAGTATGGGCTCTTTGGTTCACTCTGGTGGAGGAGAGGCTGAGGGGCCCAGTCCTGGGCTTTGGACCAGGAGGGCTTGAGAAGGGGAGATGGCAGGGCAGGGGCAGGGGGGCGGGGCAGGTGGAAAGATCCCAAGGCAGGGGAGAAAGAAGTGAAAGCTATTTGGAGATGCAAGTTTTGGGGCTGATGACTTGAGGAGGGGAGGGGCTCAAGCTTTGAGGTTCAATAAAGTTCTGGAGCAGGAGGGAGTCACTTAACAGAATAGCAAAGGGGACAGACAGGGAGCTAAGGAGAAGGGAGCCCAAAGATAGAGTGGGCTACGCAGTTTAAACGATGGACGGGCAAAGCTGCAAGAGTCTGTGGAAGAGGAAGAGCAGTTCTGGGGGACACATGGGGGCCCTGCAGAGGAAAGACATACTGGGGGGGCTCCCGGAGACACTGAGGGGTGCAAAAGGCTTGGGGGAAGTCTGGGGCTTTATGGGGAAAGTCCTTGGGATGGGAGTTGATGAGGATGCCAGAAAAGAGTGCGCACAGAGGGGACTGGGAGATTGGGGCGAAGGTGCCCCAAGACTCAGTGTTGCAATGAGAGGGAGGGGGAAGTGTCCTGGCTAGAGTTAAGTGCTTTGTAGGTTCAGAGGGGTCCGGGAGGTGCCCAGGTTGGGATGGAGGAGTCTTCTGATACTGAGAAAAGGTGTGTGGGGGGGATACCCAGGCGTTGCAAACTTGGAGAGAGGTCTCTGGGAGAGGGGCCAAAGAGAATCAGCAAGGTGTTGGGAGAGACTGAGAGCTGAAGAGGGGGCTGCAGAGAGTCTGGAGGGGGCAGGTGGGAAGGTGGAGGGACAGTGTTCACAGGGCTTGGGTCACTGAGGGTTGGGAAGGGATGTCTTCTAAAGGACTGGGGACGGTCCAAGACATTGAGGGCTGGAGGGTGGCCAAGAGTGGTGAGAAGAGGTTTGGAGGGGCTCAGGACCAGAGGTCTTCTGAGGGCCTCTGAGGGGTCCGGGAAAAGCAAGGTTGAGGGTGTTCAGAGGAGCCAAGGGCATTCAGGGTGGGCAGGAAGTTTCCAAGGGTCTAGGGTGGCCCGAAGAAGCGGGGTGGCATTTGGGGGGATCTGGGAGAGTCTATGGCAGGGAGAGGGGGTGTGTTCAGAGGAGTACAGAGGACTCGGGACAAGGGGAAGAGGCTTCTAAGACACTGGGAGGCCTGGAGAGACCAGGGGAGGTTGGGATGGGCCGCGAGATGCTGAGGGTTGGGCTGGGCGCTCCTGAGAGTCTGGGGGCACCCAGAGAAGCGGGAGTGGGGTGGATGGGGACTCCGAGAGTGCGCTCACCCTGGCGGCCCGCGACGAGTAGGGGTCCTCGAAGAGCGCCCACACGCGGGGCTGCCAGCGGCGCCACCAAGTGCCGCCCGCGCCGCCCGCGCCCCCCGGCGGTCCCCCGGCGCCGCCGCCCGCGTCCTGGAAGCAGAGGCGCTTGAGCTCGCCGCCCGCACCGTCCAGTCCGCCGCCGCCCGCACCCGCCTCGTCGTCCAAGCCTCCGTCGTGGGCGCCCGCGGCGTTGGCGTTGGCGGCGCCCGCAGAGTCGGGGGCCTCGAAGGAGTCGAGCGCCTCCTCGGCATCTCGGTGCTGCCGGTAGGTCATCCAGCAGCAGGCCTCCACGTCGGTCTCGTCGATGCCCCAGAAGCCCAGCTCCTCCTCGAAGAGAGGCCCGCACACGTCTGCCGGGCAGTGCAGCTTGCCGGTGCGGTAGTAGTTGAGCACGTAGGCGAAGACTCCCGGGTGCCGGTCGAAGAAGAACTCGTCGGCGCCCGGGTCGTAGTCGAAGCGCGCCGCAGCCTCCGGCTCCGTCAGGCCTGCTAGCCGCGTCCCCGGCAGGGTACGCAGCGTCGAGCGGTACGTCTCATGGCGCACGCCGCCCACGTTGATCACGATCTTGCCGCTGTCGCCACCGCCGCCGCCGTGCCGCCCCATGGCCGCCGCCGGCAGCCCGGGGCATGGCTCGGCGCGCTGGCCCCCGGGCCCGCGGGTTGCCTGGGGGCCCGCCGGGGACGCGGCGGGGCCGGGCTGCGCAGGCTGCTGCTGCTGCAGCGGCGCCGGGGGCAGCGGCGGGGGCAGCGGCGGCGGGGACTCGGGCGGCTGCGGCGGTGGCGCCGGCTGCTGCTTGCTGGCCCCCTGGCGCCCGCGGAAGGACGAGACGCAGACTGAGCTCAGCATTGGATGGGGGGCGGGGCTGGTGGGCGTGGCCTCGGGGGGCGGGGCGCAGGACAGGCTGACGTGATTGGGTGGGAGGAGGAGCTTGGCAGAGAGGGCGTCGTCTCAGGGAGGACAAACCGAACTGATTGGCCTGGGGGCGGTGAGGGGGCGGGGACTCTAACGCTGCCCAGTTGGAGGAGGCGGGGTGGGGCGTCAAAGGGGGCGGTGACGGCCTCTAATACCGTGTTCCGCAGGACAAGGAGGATGGAGAAGGCAGGGCTGGATGTTAGAAAGAGACCTGATTGGACTGAAAAAGAGATGGGCGGGACAAAGAGACCTGATTGGACTGAAAAAAGATGGGCGGGACAGAGGGGGGTGGGGCAAGTCCAAGCTATTTAAAGGAGCCTGACCCGCCTGGAGGGGCGGGGCCACAATGCGAAAGGCCGCCCTGATTGGACTGAGGAGGGAGCGGAAAGGAGGGAGATCAAACGCCCGCCCCTAAAACATTTCCCTGGTGGGAAGGAAAATTGCTTGGAAGGGGCGGGCCGGAGCAAGTAGAAACGGCACGGATTGGGCGGGAGCGCGAGGGGGCGGGACTGCACTGGAGGCGGGAGGTGAAGACGGAGCACTTTCCCACAGGAGGGGACCAGCTGGACCAAAGGAGACAAGACGGGGGGCCAGAGCCTGAGACCGGTGAGAGGGGGGAAGACGAGCGAGGCCTGGGGACTGAGAGCGGCTGGGGAAGATACGGAGGGGCGGGCGGAGGCTGCGAGAGTGGCCTGCTTCGATGGGACTGGGCCGGGAGTGCGCGTCCGGATGGATCAGGCGGGATGGAGGAAAGCAGGTGGGGTCTACAGAAGGTAGAAAACGTCTTGAATGGGCTGTGGGGCGGTGCGACTAAGGGACAGCGGGGCTTTAAGGGGCTTGGACGCAACCAGGGTGGGCGGGGGGGCAGAGCTAAGAGAGGGGAGGGGCGCCAGGGGAAAGTGACACACTCGCACAGAGCGGAAAGTCCGGGCTGGACGAAGGGAAGGGGCTGGAGTGGCGAGTCCTGGGGTCAGAGAGCCTGGGAGAGGGGCCTGACGAAAGGTCAGCGGAGCCTTAGTGGGCGAGAGCCTCCAGTGGTGGGAAGGGGGACGAAGCCTGGACAACGGCGGACTGCAGATGGGAGGACCAAGGAACGGGTAAGGACTGGTGAGGGGGGAGCACGAAGGGAGGCCGAGAGGAGGAAGAGGCCAAAGCGCCCGGAAGCCCGGGCTAGGACAAGGCGATAGGCGGGACCGCTGGAAAATGGACCGGGTTGGGCGTCGGAGAGGTCCGGGGTTGCGGGGGAGGCTGCGGGTTAAGGGGCGGGGCCAGAACTAGATCGCCCGCCCACGAGCCGGCCGGCCCCGCCCCTGGGCTGTCCTGGGCTCCGGGAGGCAGGGCGCAGGCGCAGGGGCTGGGGCGGGGCCAGCGGTTGCGGCTGCGGCTGCGGTGGGAGGAGGCGGCGCCTGTGGGAGTGAAGGGGGCGGGTCAGGGGCTGCGGGCACCCTCTGTCCGCACAGTCCCTGGGCCGCCGCCTCCCTCCGCAGGTGCGGCAGCTGGTTCGTATCGCCTTCCCACCCCACACCTGCTCCCGTTTCTGTGTCTCTTGGTGTCCCTTTTTCTCCTCTTTCTCTATTTGTCCCGTGGTCTCTGTCCCCACCCCTCTGAGTCTCTGACCCTCTTTCCCAAGTCTCTCTACCCTCCCTCTGGGACTCTGAATATCTGTCCCCTCCTTCTGAGTCTTTGCCCCCTCCTCTTTCTAGGTTTCGGTCCCCCTACGCTCCCGCCCCCAGTCTCTCTCTGTTGCTCTCTGTACCTTTTTATCAGGTTGTGCCTCTCTCTGGGACTCTGCCCCCCTCTCCCTGAGTCTTTGCCCCCTCTTTGTGTCTTTGCCCCCCACTTCCCCCCTCTCTGGGTCTCTGCCCTTTTGTCTGGGCCTCTCTCTCCTCCCTCTTGTTCTCTGATGACCTTTCTTCCCCCTCTGCTCTTCCCTCCTATATTTCCCCCTTCCCTCTCTTGACCCCCTCTGTCTCTGCCCTTTCTAGCTATCTGTCCTCTCTCTTTCTCCTTCTCTCTGGGTCTCTGCCCCTTCTCTTTCTCTCTGTCACCTCCCTGGGTCTCTATTTCTCCCATGTCTCAGCCCCTTTTATGTCTCTCTCTAGATCTCTGTCTCTACTTCTTTGGGACTCTATCCCCCTCTCTTTTGGTTTCTGTCCCCTCTCTAGGTCTCTCTTCCTTTCTCAGGAGTCCTCCCATCACCCCTCTAATCCCTGTCCTGGCTGGGACTGCGTCACTGCAGAGAGAGTTGCAAAAGCGAGGCCTGTTCTGCAGACCAGGGAGGTGGTTTCTCTCTCTCTCCAGACCCTGGGCTCTCCCATTGCTCCCATTGCTCTGAGTCCAGTATCCAGGATCCTCGGCCAGCCATTAAGCCTCTGATGGGACCCAAAACGGCTGAGAAAAGACCTGAGCACTTCCTACCCCTCCCTGCCCCAAATTCTGATGTGCCCCTAGGCAGAAGCAGGGAATCCTGAGGTGAGGGACTGGGCTGGGGTTGAGTGAGGATCCTGGGAAAGTTGGGGACGGGATGGAGGCTGGAGTGGGGTTGGGTAGGCCCTAGGGGCTGGGAGTGTAGGCTAGGCTCTAGGGTAAGGACCAAGTCAGCCATCTTCCCTTATACTCTCCCCAACCCTACTTTTCTCTTCTGCTTTTAATAGCAGCCAGGCACGGGATCAAGTTACCAAATCAGCATTTTTTCGCAGAGTTCAGAAGGTGTGGGACAAGGTGGGGGTTGGTGGGGGAAAAGGAGCTGGAACAGGGAGAATAGGGGATGAGATTTAGGATTAGAGAAGATGGGCGATGGGAAGAGGCAGTGGGCAAGGAGTGACAGGGTAGTCCAGTCTCCATCAGGCCAGAGAAATCTAGATGCCATCACTCCCTCCCGGTCCTCCCCAGGCCCCACCAGAGTCTGAATTCTCCACCCACCCATCAGGGAGGAGAGGGCTTCTGAAGACAAGATGGGGGCTCAGGGTACAGGACACCCAGCTGTGTTCACAGACCAGGGGGAAGTGGACTCTATTTTGGGCGCCAGGCGCCAGGAGAGGAGAGGCCAATGTCTGTCTGCGTTTTCAGATCCTTTCCTCACTCCTGCTCCTCCCCAACCCATCCTTTCCCAGGCCCTCAAGGCACAAAATTCCTGAAAGCTTCAACTCCAACCTCCGTCATCCTCAGCGCCCTCTTCCAGCGTTCCCTCCCCCATTCTCTAAGGCCCTGGAATTGGGGAAGGGTCTTCCCCTTCCTGACCTCTAGGACCCCTTCCTTGTTCCTCCACTCCCATTCGTATCAGCTCCGAATCCAGAAAAGGGGATCTCCGGGTACTAAAGCTGACAACACGGGGACTCCCTGCGTACCATCTTTGGTCCCCCGAGACCCTCCAAGTACCTTGGTCCCAAAGCTCAGAATCAAGGGGAATCTCCGCTCTAATCTTTGGGTCTCCGTCTCCCGAGTCCCCCGCCTCCAAAACTGAGATTTGGGCTGTCTTACCGTCCCCGGACCCTGAGCCATCGCCCCCTCCCCGTACTCACCCCAAGTCGAGGCGAGGCGGGGATGGGGGGATCCCGGGTTGGAGATGGGGGGAGGGGTGACCCAGCCCTGGCAGCTCTGGACAGCATGAGGCTGCGGAGGGGGGAATGACATCACCGCCGGAGGAGGGGCAGCACCGCTTCCCCCAACCGGGGGCTTCAGGCTCCGCCTTTATGGCGGACCCAGGGGTCCCGGAATCCCAAGGGGAGAGAGAAGGAACAGGAGATGAGGTCCGCGGGAATGGTATTCCCTCCGCTTAAAACAAAGGTTGGGAAACCCTTTACCGATTTCAGCCACCCCCCCCCACTGCCACCTGTCGCTGCGTCGCGACCTGTCGCCTCCCACGCATGTTGTGGCTGCGCCTGCCTCCACCAGGGCGTGAACACAGTATGGACTACAACGCCCGTGATGCTCCGCGGTGCCGGACGCCTTTGACGAGAGGCAGTGTAGACGAGGGGCTTCATGGGATTCGTAGTATAAGACCCCGTCACCAGTGTTAGCCTTGGAGAAAAAAGGCGATGTGTTTCCCGGCCCTCTCCCCCTCAGCTACGGAGGTCCAGACACTAACTTTTCTCTCTAAACATCACGCACGTAAAAGAAGCAACCCAGCCAGGTTCGTTCAATGGAAATAGCGGGTTTTTACCGGGTAGTGACACCTCCGCTAGCACCGTGTGCTTGCGCTCAACTAGGGCGGCCACCGGAGAACTGCGCCTGCGCGGGCCCGCCCCCTCGCTGCCCCGCCTGGCGACGCCGGGCGCGGGCCAGGCCCACTCGGGCACTGTCGTGTGTGTCCCCGCGGTCGAAGACGGCTACGTAGGTTCCCAAGAAGACGTCGCCGAGAATCCAGAGGGGCCCTGCAGGCGGGGGCATGTCCAAGGCCTGGAAGCCGGAGAAGCAGAGACGGACGCCGCCCCGAGCAATCTGCGCGCAGCAAGACAGGACAACGGGATGTTACACACAGGGGCCGGTTCCCTGGGAGCCAGTGCCTCGCCCCGCCCTCGACTCCTGGACAAAAAAACGTTTGCGTGGCCCCGACCCGTCCTGGTGCTGTCTCACTCCCAGCCCTACCCTCTCACATTCAGTCATATGACATCGTTGTGACAGCCACCTACCTGAATGACATAGTCCTTGGCCGTGAGGTTAAACCAGGCCCCGCCAAGGAGGAAGGAGACTGGGGGGAGCGTTGGGATTTTCGAGCACTGGATGAGGTACTAGAGGAGAAGAGGAACAAGTGAAGATGGGAGAGTCCTGCTCTGCCCAAATCCCTTTCGTGGCTCCCGAGTGCCACAGGGTGATGTCCGTACTGTGCACCTAAGCATTCAGCGCCATGTGTGGACAAGCCTGTTGCCTAGACTTCTGTCACCCAAGCCTAAATAAACCTGCATTATCAGCCCCTCTCCCATCCACTGAGTCACTCAGGATAGACACCTGGGAAGTGTCCTTGCTTCCTCCCATTACCCTCCAGCCCATCACTCATGAGTTCCAGTCCCTTCTGCCCTGGAATCCCCCCTACCTACCTGCTCCCACCCTCGGGCCACAGTGGTCACCATCAAATTGCTATCAGCCTCTCCAGCCCACACCCACGGGAGACTAGGACCGTACCTTCCCAGCCAGCAGGGGAACTCCGCCAATGGCGGCATTCAGGGCCTGGATCTCCCCAGTGGGTCCTGTGATGAGAGATGTGCCCGTATCCAGGATGGCAGCACAGCCCCGGGCACAGAGAGTCAGCCCCGTGCCCACCTTCACACTGTGACGGAGAAGGGGACAGTCATTAGAGGCAGGGTCCTAGCAGTCCAGGCCCCAACCCCAGCTCCAGGCCCAGAGGGCCAAGTCCCTCACCGCTCCATGTGGATCTGCCAGTAGGCAGGGACTGTGACTGGCACGAAGGTGAGGGGCGGGATGTAGTGTGCTGGGTCTGAGCCCCCCAGGACCAGCTCTCCGCCGTCAGCCACATCAGGGTCCCTGCAGAGGCAGAGTGCTGTCAGTGTCACTGGCCTAGGAGTGGCCAGCAATGCGACTTCCTGCCAACTGGGTCGTTTCTGGGGTTCTAGGTGGGGTGATGGGCCTGGAAGCAAGGCCAGAAGTGAAGGGAAACGGTACTTTTCCTAATGGAGGTTAGGACTTTGGAGCGGCGTGGACTTCCTGAATTGGGGGTGGGAGTTCTTGGTTTGGCTGTGGAAGTTAGAACTTTTGGGGGGAAATTTCCTGAGTTGCATATCATAGTAACCAAGTGGAGCTGTGGAATTTCTGAATTGGCTCTTGAGGGTGTGACTTGTGCAGGGGAGGGGTTGCTTCCTGGGTAGGTAGTGAGACTTTCTAAATTGCTTGTCCTGGTATCTAGAAAGGTGTTAACTTCCTGAGTTGGCTGAGAGTGATGGGAAGAGGGCGTGGGGACTTCCTGGAAGGTGTAGGAGGGTGGGATCTATCTACTAAGAAGTAGGTGGGACTTCTTGAGTGGGTTCAAGTTTGGGTTAACTGAGTCCGCATAGGATTTTTTGACTGTAATAGAATTTTCTGACTGTGGTGATAGGCCTCTGGGAGGGAAGGCAGAGACTTCTTGGATGGTGGGTGGGGCTTTTTGGGCGTAAGACTGAGTTTCCCAAAAGGTGGGTGGGACTTTCTGACTTCTGGTAAGTGGTCTCAGATGGAATTTGAACTTTATGGTGAAGAGAGGGTTCTTAAGCTGAGTATTTGGTTGGGTGGGGCATGGAATTTCCTGTCTTGATTTTGAAACATGGACTATTTTGAACAGCTGGTGAGTTTCTTTAGTATGTCCCAAATTGCTATGTAAACGGTAGGGACTTCTGAATAGGGTTCAGGTGTTTCTGATATTGGGTAGGTGACTTCCTGAATGGGGGACAGAGTGTTCTGTGTTGGATGGATGGCTGCCTGAATGGAGAGTAAAGAGGTTGAGGCTTCCTGCATTGACTTCCTGAATCAAGGGTGGAACTTTCTTCTTTGGGTAAGAGACTTCCTACAGGAGGGCGGAACTTCCTTCTTGGGGATAAGACTCATAGACAGGTAGCTGTCATAGATAGGTAGCCCCTCCCCCAATACCTGTTGAGATAAAAGGAGAAGACAGGCTTTTCCAGTAGCCCCTGCTCCACCAATATATCCAGCGGGGGCCGAACTCCTTCCACGGCCAAAATGGGAAAACCGAGTCCCAATATCCCGTCGAAGTGGGCAAAAGTGAAGACGAGGCTGGGCTCCCACAGAGCTTCCCCAAAAACCACTGATGCACCCTTGATTCCCCCAATCTAGCGGTAGATTGAGATGTGGCCAATTACTTCTGGGAGGACATTGCCCACATATCCCCGAGATCCTCCAAACCAATGCATGAATCCCAGGTCATCTGGAAAAAAGCCCTAACAGCCTAGGGAACTTTGCCTCTCTACTTGAGAAGCTCCGCCCCTCTACCCAAGAAGCCCCACCTCCCTCTTGGGAAGCCCCACCCCTTCACTCAGGAAGGCCCGCCTCCCCACTTGAAAAGCCCCATCCATCTGGTCGGGAAGCCCCTCCTCCTCAAGCCCCTCTCTAATCCAGATGACATTGGGGTGCTCCCAGGCGCAAGCCTTGCTGGAGTCGAAGGTCACGCACGGTCAGCTTGTCCTCACTCAGGATTCCGTCCAGCCGCCCGGTTCCATACTGAATGGCAAACTTGGTCCCATTGGGCCGGAAGGAGCTAGAGGCTTTGGGATTGAAGCGGTGGTGGAACCCTAGGTCAGAAGGCCAGAGAGATGTCACTGGGTGAGGGGAGGCTCCCCAATGCCTCCTGCCCCATTGACCTTCTGACCTGTAAGGGTCTCAGAAAAGAATGGTTCCTCCCAAACCTGGGGGAAGCCGAGGCCCAGTCCCCCCTTCTCCCTTCACCCCAATTCAGCCTTGCTCTCCCCCATGAGAGCTCACAGCAGGGCACGCTGAAGAAGTGACACCTCCTGGACGGGACCCAGAGGTTGGAGGAGCCAGTGTCAAAGACGACCGAGAAGTTTTGTGCAGGTGTTCCCAGTCCGATTTCCCCAAAATACTGGACCTGAGGCAAAGAGAGGGACATTGAGAGTTTGGCTGGAGTGCATGGGGGTGGGGGGGCTGTACAGGGCTGTGACTCACATCCATGTACTTGGTGAGAGGCACAAAGCCGGGCTTGTCCCCGCGGGACGAGGCCCCCAAGCTGGGGAGCTCTGCCGGATCTCCCAATCCGCTCAGTGTCTTCAGGAACCTGCGTCCTGGGTGCACTCGGCGAAGAGGGATCCTGCAGGGAAGAGAAGAGGATTCTGGGAGTTGGGAAGCTACCCTTCCTGGAGACCCTCTATAATAGACTTTCCCAAATAGGGAAATAATGACAAATTAAACACCTCCAAGGCCCTACAATAGCAGTCATTACCAGAAACTTCATCAAAGATACCATGATGACAAATACCCAAAGACTACATGAGCAAACCATCCCAAACAAACCTTCCCAAAGAACTTTCAGTATACAAACACCTTAAAATAAGCTGTTCCCAGGGAATTGACATTCTCAAAGGTCTCCAAAGACCCTAACATAAAATCCAACCTGTGCAAAAACCCTGAGATGATGATCCCTTGCACGCTTCATTCGTGAGGTTGGGGAAAATTTTCCCCACCATGGGTTGGGGGATGTAGGCACCAAATCTTAATTATATTCAAATCCATTCTAGATATATCAAAGACTTAATATGAAGCCGGGCGAGGTGGCTCACATCTGTAATCCTAGCACTCTTGGGAGGCCCAGTCTGGGCGGATTGCTCGAGGTCAAGAGTTCGAAACTAGCCTGAGCAAGAGCGAGATCCTGTCTCTACTATAAATAGAAAGAAATTAATTGGCCAACTAATATATATAGAAAAACTTAGCCGGGCATGGTGGCACATGCCTGTAGTCCCAGCTACTCGGGAGGCTGAGGCAGCAGGATTGCTTGACCCCAGGAGTTTGAGGTTGCTGTGAGCTAGGCTGATGCCACGGCACTCACTCTAGCCTGGGCAACAAAGTGAGAGTCTGTCTCAAAAAAAAAAAAAAAAAAAGACTTAATATGAAATGTAAAATTATAAGAGCACTAGAAATGCTTTCTATGGGGGGAAGTATTGATAAGCATAACTCAAGAATTTTAAGCCTCTAGTTATCCTGAATTCAAAGAAAAAAATGAAAAAAAAAAATTTAAGCCTCTGTACTCCCTTCCCACTCCCTACCCCCCCCAACCTGTAAATAAAGTTAAAAGACAGGGTCAGGTGCAGTGGTTCATGCCTCTAATCCTAGCACATCAGAAAACTGGGATGGGAGGATTGCTTGAGCTTAAGACTTCAAAACCAGCCTGAGCAAGAGCAAGACCCCATCTCTACAAAAAAAAAGAAAAATTAGCCAGGTGTGGTGGTGTTTGTCTGTAGTCCCAACTATTCAAGAGGCTGAGGCAGGAGGATCATTTGAGCCCAGGAGTTTGAGGTTGCAGTGAGCTCTGATGACACCACTGTATTCTGGCTGGGGTGACAGAACAAGACTCTGTCCAGAAAGGAAAGAGAGAGAGAGAAAAGAAAGGAAGGAAGAATGAAAAGAAAGAAGGAAGGAAGGAAGGAAGGAAGGAAGGAAGGAAGGAAGGGAAGAAAGGAAAGGAAGGAAAAGAAGGAAGGAAAGAAAGAAAGAAGAGAAAGAAAGAAAGAAAGAAAGAAAGAAAGAAAGAAAGAAAGAAAGAAAGAAAGAAAGAAAGAAAGAAAGAAAGAAAGAAAAAGAGAGAAAGAAAGGGAGGGAGGGAGGGAGGGCCCGGCGTGGTGGCTCACGCCTGCCTGTAATCCTAGCACTCTGGGAGGCCGAGGCGGGTAGATCCCTCAAGGTCAGGAGTTTGAAACCAGCCTGAGCGAGACCCCGCCTCTACTAAAAATAGAAAGAAACTAATTGACCAACTAAAAATATATATACAAAAAATTAGCCAGGCATGGTGGCTCGTGCCTGTAGTCCCAGCTACTTGGGAGGCTGAGGCAGCAGGATCGCTTGAGCCCAGGAGTTTGAGGTTGCTGTGAGCTAGGCTGATGCCATGGCACTCACTCTAGCCTGAGCAACAAAGTGAGACTCTGTCTAAAAAAATAAAAAAAATAAGAAAGAAAAGAAAGAAAGAAAAGAAAGAAAGAAAGAAAGAAAGAAAGAAAGAAAGAAAGAAAGAAAAGAAAAGACAAAAATTCTGGGAGAAATAATTACAAGTTATATGTCAAAGAGTAACTATTCCTAATATACAAAGAGCTTCTAGAAATAAATAAGTATAAGATAAACAACACAGTGTTGGGAGACAATCCTCCATAGGTCTCTCACATTTCTACAGAGGCAATGGCTTTTCATTATCCAGACTGTCTTTTCAAGGATTTTGTTTTGTGAACAACTTTGGAAGACAAACAACGTCCCCCTCTAGAGAAAAGGGCAGGCAGGCTTATGATCCATTATAAAAGATTTAGACTCTCTAAGCTCAGGGTGGTTTTCCTATAATGCACCTTACGGCACATGCAGGTGTCACCTGGTCTCACTCACTTCATCCTATGGAAATATGGGCTCAGAAAACTGACACAATCCTGATACTCTTGCTACAACTCTTTTTTTTTTTTTTTTTTGAAACAGAGTCTCACTCTGTTGCCTGGGCTACCTGGGCTAGAGTGCCGTGGCGTTAGCCCAGCTCACGGCAACCTCAAACTCCTGGGCTCAAGCGATCCTCCTGCCTCAGCCTCCCAAATAGCTGGGAGGGACTGAAGGCATACACCACCATGCCCCGCTAAATTTTTTCTATACACTTTTAGTTGTCCGACTAATTTCTTTCTATTTTTAGTAGAGATGGGGGTCTTGCTCTTGCTCAGGCTGGTCTTGAACTCCTGACCTCCAGCGATCCTCCTGCCTTGGCCTCCCAAAGTGCTAGAATTACAGGCATGAGCCACCACGGCAGGCCTCTTGCTATTACTCTTACTGGGAGTAATAAACTGCTCTTTGTTTCTGACCTGGCAGTCTTGTGTGTTCTATGAGCAGCCATGAAACTCTGGCAGCCTCACTTCACTTCACACTTTGACACTAAGTAGGAAAATGGACAAAGGACATGAACAGGTATTTTGCAAAAGAACTACAAAGAGCTTCTTTGCACTCGGATGTCGAGTGTGACTCGACATGGTTGGCAAAAATTATAGAGATTAAAATTACTCTTTGAATGTATCAATAATTTGAAATATAAAAATATCCAAATAAATAAGTTTGTATGAAAAGAAACTCCAGTTTTTTATTCTACTGCCACACTTCATAAAATCTGGGGTATTTAAAAAATTAAATCCCGAGTAAAATAAAGGAATCGAGTAAAAAGCAAGGAAGTGCAAAGGGCCAAACATATGGAAAGATGTTCGACTCCTGTAGTCATCAAAGAAATACACATGACAAGACTGAGAAACCTTGTTTCACCCTGCGGATTGGCAAAGAACTGAGAATACTCCCAGTTGGCTAGATTTGGCAAATATGTATCAAATGCCTTAAAGCTGTACCCGCCTTTTCACCCAACAATTTCAGTTCTAGGAATTTCATCTACAGGAAATCACTGGATGAATGCAGAAATATATGTTTATGAAGATGTGTTTAATTTTGGAAACTGGAGACACTCCAGTGGCCAACAATGGACACAGCTTGGTTCTGCTATACATAGAATGGAATCCACTGAACCATGAAAAAAGAGGAAGTAGCTCTCTATAATAGTGGTTCTCAAATTTTAGCATGACACAAAATCACCTACAGCAGGATGTCGGGCAAAGCTTTCTGTAAAGGTTTTGCAGGTCATACAGTCTCTGTGATAACTACTCAACTCTGTAAAATTCGATCAAAAGCAACCCAGACAATATGTAAATCCCTGGCCCAGAGGAATAGTTAAAATTCAGATCTCGGGCCAGGCGAGGTGGCTCACGCCTGTAATCCTAGTACTCTGGGAGGCCCAGGTGGGAGGATCGCTCAAGGTCAGGAGTTCAAAACCAGCCTGAGCAAGAGCGAGACCCCGTCTCTACTAAAAATAGAAAGAAATTAATTGGCCAACTAAAAATACATAGAAAAAATTAGCCAGCCATGGTGGCAGATGCCTGTAGTCTCAGCTACTCAGGAGGGTGAGGCAGGAGGATCGCTTGAGCCCAGGAGATTGAGGTTGCTGTGAGCTAGGCTGATGCCATGGCACTCTATCCGGGGCAATAGAGTGAGACTCTGTCTCAAACAAACAAACAAACAAACAAAAAATTCAGATCTCTTAGATTCTGATTAAGTAGGTCTGGGATGGGGCCCAGGAATTTGCATTTCTAACAAGTTCTCTCAGGTCCTGCTGATGCTGATGGTCTTGAGACAACAAGGTCCGTGATATATTAAGTTCAGAAAGCAGGCTAATAAACATCATGTGCAGTAATAATTTTGTACCTGCCCTTAGTCACTTCTTGGAGTGCTGTCCCCTCACTCACACCTTGGCCCCCACGCCCCAGGACTCAGTCTTAGAGAGGCACAGGAATGTGAAGTGGGGAAAACACTTCCTGGAACACACAGTTCCAGTAGGGGAGGGGAAGAGAGGAGAGGAAGGGAGACATGGGGGAGGTAAGTTGGGAGGTTGGGGGAGGACCCCTTGCGGTGGGTCCCTGAAACTGGACTTCTTGAGGCCTAAACAGAGTGGAAGGTGTGAATCTGGGGAGTCTTCGCTTAAACGTCACGGATCTGGGTCTCCAAGATGGCGGGGGTCACATGGCTGGAAATGCCAGTACCAGATCATCAGAGCTCAGACAGGGGTCTGCAGGGGGCTCTTGAGAGGAGGGGGAGGGGTTCTCAAGCAAGGGTCTTGGACTTGAAAGGGCCATGGTCTTCGGAGATGCCAGAGTGGAGCCCTCAGTGGTGGGAGCTGAGATTAGAGATCTGAGAACCCAAGAAAGAGCAGTCAGAGATCCTGGGGTGCAGGGTTTGGGAGTCACTGAACTGGGGAGCCCCAGACTTAAAGGGCAAGAGATGGATAATCGGTCCCAGGTGTAGGGGTGGCAGATGGGTCACCATACCGGATCAGGCTGGTTCCGGTGGGCTCCACATTCAGCAGCAGCAGCAGCAGCAGGGACAGCAGCGGCAGTGGTGGGGACATCTCTGAGGACGCAGGAGTGGACCCAGGCAGACCTGGGGCCTCGTTTACTTTCCCTGAGACTCCACCCTGTTCACGCCCCACCCCCCCAGGTTTCTGAGGTGACCAGGACATGAAGTGTCTCAGAGGTTGACACAGGGGGACAAGGACATTTTTGAAGGTTTGTGCAGGGTATTTTTGCAGGGTCGTCAGGAGTGGGATCCCAGGTGCCTGCTGCTCCTCGATCCCAACTTTTGTGGTAGCGGCAGTGGGGTCTGCTCAGCTGGGACCATCTCCCCACCCCCATCCTTTAGCTTCTGTTACTTTTACTTCTAACTTTCACATCCCTTTTCTGAGATTCATTAACCACAAGTGTTTATTTGGGCAAGTGGGAGGGACAGGCGGATGTCAGAGCAGAGTCTGGGGGGAGGGAGAGAGGGTCAGATTAGATGCCAGTCCTTCCATGGTGAGTGGCACTGCCGGGTCTCAGGATCCCAATTCTTCCTGTTGTATTTGGAAAATACTCGCATACATACACACAAATAAAAATCACCTGTGTCCCACCACCATCCAAATCGTATAAAAATCTGCAGTGTCTCTGTCTGTCCACCTGCCCCTGTTCTTCCAGATTAACTGTCTCAAATCTTAACAAGCACCACCCTTAAAGATTCTGGTTCAGAAAGCCTGGGACACAGCCCCAGAATCTACATTTTTAAAATAGACCCACTGATCAGGGGTCTACAAATATTTCTAAGAATCCCTATTGGAGCTCTTTGGCTTTCTATCTTAGTTTTGCATGTCACTATCAGCATGAACATTTTTAAATTTTTTTTGAGACAGAGTCTCACTCTGTTGCCTGGGCTAGAGTGCCATGGTGTCAGCCTAGCTCACAGCAACCTCAGACTCCTGGGCTCAAGTGATCCTCCTGCCTCAGCCTCCCGAGTAGCTGGGACTATAGGCATGCGCCACCATGCCCGGCTAATTTTTTTCTATATATTTTTAGTTGTCCAGCTAATTTCTTTCTATGTTTTTAGTAGAGACGGGGTCTTGCTCTTGCTCAGGCTGGTCTCGAACTCCTGCCCTAGAGTGATCCTCCCACCTCAGCCTCCCAGAGTGCTAGGATTATGCACTTTTGCTTTGTTTTCTTTTGTTTTTGAGACAGAGTCTCACTTTGTTGCTCAGGCTAGAGTGAGTGCCGTGGCGTCAGCCTCGCTCACAGCAACCTCCAACTCCTGGGCTCAAGCGATCCTACTGCCTCAGCCTCCCGAGTAGCTGGGACTACAGGCATGAGCCACCATGCCTGGCTAATTTTTCTCTATATATTAGTTGGCCAATTAATTTCTTTCTATTTATAGTAGAGACGGGGTCTCGCTCTTGCTCAGGCTTTGGTTTCGAACTCCTGACCTTAAGCAATCCACCCAGACTCGGCCTCCCAGTGTGCTTGGATCACAGGCGTGAGCCACCGTGCCTGGCCTATGCACTTTTTTTTATGTAAATAAAAGCAGACTTTACTTACTGATCTGCAACTGATTTACTTTTTTGTTTTTATTTTATTTTTTTACTCACTTCTATACTAGTGAGGAATTTTATTTATTTATTTATTTATTTACTTACTTACTTAGTCATATACGGGACTTTAAAAAGTTGATACAACTTTGCTATATAAGAATGGACAAATCTTAAGTGTAAAGCACTATGGTTTCATTTATTTTCACCAACATTTTAGTGTAAAGATTTTCAAGCATGGATAAATGCTGTACATGTAAGATTTTGCATTTTCCTTTAGGTAACTTTCACCTCAGAATTTTCTTTTCTTTTCTTTTCATATATATATATATATATATTATATATATATATATATATATTAAGACTAGTCAAGTGCAGTAGTGAGGAAGGGGGAAAGTAGAATTATTTTTTAAAAAAGCGATAAATTCCAGGGGGAACATTCAGTGTTTACATTATTACAATTATGTAAATATTGCTGTCATTTACAAATATTGGAAAGACTTAGAGAAAAGCATACTTAGAAAGCTGTACTAGTTAACCTAATGCTATGTAACATGTTGCCCCCAAACTGAGTAGCTTAGGACAGAAACAATCATCTTTCATGGTCTCTCTTGGTTAGGAATCCGAAAGCAGCTTGGCGGTGAAGTTCTGGCTCATTGGGCTACAGGCAGCTGTTGGCTCAGGCTGGCATCCTCTGAAGGCTTCGCCAAAGCTGGAGAATCCACTTTCAAGATGGTTCATTCACGCTGCAGTCTAGTGGCTGGGAACCCCTCCACAGGGCTGGTTGAGCATCCTTACAACATGGCAGCTGCTTCACCAGCGTAAGAGATCCAGGTGAAGACACAATTCCCGGCACGACCTAGCTTCTATAGCCAATATTGTCACTTTCGAGGTCTGCTAAGGGTCACACAGGCCAGCCCTCATTCACCGTGGGAGGAGAGGATACAAGGTTGTGAACACCAGGAGGTGGGAATAATTGGGAGCCATCTTGGAGGCTGGCTGCTCCGGAGTCTAGCTTTGACCATGTTGGGTTTGGAATGTCTCAGTCGACCACAAGTAATGTCAGCTGTTGCATATACAGTTTTGAGTTCAGAAGAGAGGTCTGAGCAGACAATACAATGGGGCAGTTATTAAATATCTGTTATATATGTTGAAAATATTCTTCTCCCAGTTTGTCATTTTGTTCTGAACTGTGTTTATAGTGGTTTTAATCATATAGAAAAATGTTTTTCCTTTGTGGTCAATTATTTCAGTTCTTTTTTTTCCTGCAGGGATTGTGGGTATCCTAAATATTACTGGAGACACCCCTCCAGCTGGATGCTTGTGTGTAAAACATGTGGGTGACCAGGAAGCTCTTCTGATTAGGAGGAACTGTGAAGTCACTCACAGTGAGGAAGGAAGAGAAGTCATGGGGGGAGGGGAAGGACATAGAGGAAAAAAGGGTAGGATCAAAGGATTGGAGCCCCCAGTGGTGTCACAGAATTGAATGACCCTATATGATTTGGCTCCATTCCCTCTCTGACATCATCTTGTCCCCTTCTCAACCTCTCTCTGCTCCAGCCACACTGGCCTCATGGATGTTCCTCAAACACTTCACACATGCTCCTGCCTCAGGGCCTTTGCACAGGCTGTTCTGTCTGCACAAAGAAAAATCCTTACTCCCTCTCCTTCAAATCTTTGCTTAAATTCCACCTACTGAGTAAGGCCTACCCTGAACACCCTATTTAAGACTGTCCCATTGTGCCCCAGTGTTTCCTAACTCCTTTTCTTTGCTCTATTTTTTCATAGCAGTTATCAGCTTCTAACATCCTTCTGCATTTCACGGATTCTAACGTGCCATAGGTTGTAAGCCACGTGCACCATACAAACAGGGATACTGTCTATACTGGTTGTATTAGTTTCCTGTGACTATTGTAACCAATTACCATTGACTTGGAAGCTTAAAACAACACATATTTACTCTCCTACAGTTATAGATGTCCGAAGTCCAAAAGGGTTTCACTATCCTGCAACCGCAGTTCTTTTTTTTTTTAAGACCAAGTCTCACTATGTTGCCTGGGGTAGAGTGCAGTGGCATCAGACTAGCTCACAGCAACCTCAAATTCTTGGGCTTAAGCGATCCTCCTGCCTCAGCCTCCCAGAGTAGCTGGAATTACAGGCATGTGCCATGACTCCCAGCTAATTTTTCTATTTTTAGTAGAGACAGGGTCTCGCTCTTGCTCAGGCTGGTCTCAAACTCCTAAGCTCAAGCAATCCTCCTGCCTCGGCCTCCCAGAGTGCTAGGATTACAGGCGTGAGCCATGGTGCCCGGCCAAGCCAAATCAATCTATCAATTTATTTATTTAGGCTAGGTGTGGTGGCTCACGCCTGTAATCGTAGCACTCTGGGAGGCCGAGGCGGGCGGATCGCTCAAGGTCAGGATTCGATACCAGCCTGAGTAAGAGCAAGACCCCCATCTCTACTAAAAAATAGAAAGAAATTAATTGGCCAACTAAAAATATATAGAAAAAATTAGCTGGGCATGGTGGCGCATGCCTGTAGTCCCAGCTACTTGGGAGGCTGAGGCAGGAGGATTGCTTGAGCCCAGGAGTTTGAGGTTGCTGTGAGCTAGGGTGACACCACGGCACTCTAGCCCAGGCAACAGAGTGAGACTCTGTCTCAAACAAAAAAATGTATTTATTTATTTATTTTTCATGACAGGTAATGTGCCGACAACATAACAATGACATCTCACGCATATGTGTGAAAACCCAATCATCATGTTTATGAACTACAAAAGGATCCAGCCAAATTTAAAGATGCTGGAAAACATGGATCAGATCCCTTGTGGGATCCCAGAAAACCAGTCATCTAATCCCGCTTCAGCTTCTTTTATCCCGTTACAACCACACGCTTGCTCCCTTCTTTGGCCCATGTACATTTCAACTTCAGCTGCAGAGTTAATGTAAGCACGGCGGGAGGGGTTTGCTGCTAGGAATACCCCCACTTTGTTCAGCTAACAGGTGACCTAATGCCATGCGGTTGTCCAAGGCAACTTTAGCTGGATCCAAAGACTTTTGTCGTGCTGCGACAGCAGCAGCGGTGGTCTCATTAGCTGTAATCTGTAAAGTCGTGGATATGTTTCTAAGCACAAGGGTGAGCAGCCACCGCCACCATGGGAGCCAAGTGCATCCTGTGCCACTGGGAATCCCTCCTGGCAAAGTCCCTTCAGGGAACCCCCAGATAGAATCTCCTTCAAAATCTCCTCAGGAGACCCCGGGAAACAGTTTTAAGGAGCTTGTCCAGTGTCTGGTGACACTTTCATTGTGTGCTGAGGACAGTGTCACTGAGTATCCCAGTAAACACTGTTGGTGATCCCTTCCCCTAATGCAGCTGCAGGCCCAGGGCTGGTTTTCCTGACTGCAGACAAAAACATACCCCTCAGGAACACAAGTCACAGTGTCATAGCTGAGGCCAGCATTGAAGCCACTTTTCCAGCCATGGATCTGTCGGCCTGTTGTCACATCCGGGTAAAGCTGGGCCGATCCAGTGTCCTTCCTGTGCTGTAAAACTGGGGTCTAGGGGTGCTATCGTATGCCACCCTCAGGAATAGGAGGCAATATCCCAACCAGGAACCCAGATAGAAGCAGGGGGGCTTGGTAGCTCTACACATGAGCCAGGTGACGTGTACACAATACTCCATCGTTTTGGGGGTCTTTGGATGCTCAAATGTGCAGACAGGGATATTTGAAAAATTACAAAGCGGCAGATCAGACGGTTATGATGGTCTAGGACAGAATGAGGTTTGGAGTGACATATCTAACACCAGGATAAATTAGCAGAAACAGCTAGGATTTCAGAAATTTAACCCCCAAACATAAAGACCCAATTCCTTTTGCTTCTCTTTTAGCAGACTTGGATGGAAACAGCAGCCTAAGATCATTTGGTGGCTCACAGGACAAGCCTGTTCTTCCTCTTGCTCAGGTTCTGGAGGGCAAGTTTTATAATACTTGGGTGTGACAGATTATTCCGGCTAGCCTGACTGACGGCCAGGTGGTCGGGAGCACTTCAGAAGGGACAGTCTTGTAAGGACCTTTGTGATTCCATTTAGGGGCCACAGGATAATCCAGGACAATCTCTCTATCTCAAACTCCTTCACTTAATCACATCTGCTAAGTCCCTTTCTTCGCATAAGGTAACATTCATCATCCCAGGGATTAAGACGTGAGTATCTTTGGGGAGCCATTGTTCAGCCTACAATGTTGGTAATTTACTTAGCCTTCCTGTCTGTTTCCCCACTCGCATCGAATTCCCATGACAGCAGAGGTCTTCATCTGTTTCGTTGTCCATTGTGTCCCCAGCACCTAGGACAGTGCCTGGCACATCGTAAACACTCGATAATGGCGAAGATCTTTGAGCACTCTTTGCTCTGGGGGATTCTTCTGAAACAGCAGAAAGCGTCTCTATAATAACTCCACCGCCCGACCCCCTGTGCTCTAGCAGTCAGAGCACTCAATCTGGAGCCCTCAGCTCGCCCTCCACCAGCGCTGCTCGCATCACCCAGTCCCAACTCCTTCACCTCAAGTACCGATCAAGTGCTTTGAGGAGGCTTCGCTGCAAATTCCCAAATGGCCACACGGTGGTGGTGTGGACCTATTTTCCCAGCCAAGACCGCCCCCCACCCCACCCCGCCCCCACCCCCCCGCCAAACAGCCGCGCTCCCTGTTTCTAGAGCCGAACTCCTGGAACACACCAGGCTGTTTCCAGCTTCCCGGCTTTTGCTCTCGCGGTTCCCGATGCCGGGGATGCTCTTGCTCCCTCTGGTCGCTCGATGGTAATAGGAGCGGGACAAAGGCATCACCCCTGACCGCCCCTGCGCGAGCTCGCTGGCGGGTGTCCTCCGGAACACGGCGGGCAAATACGGCTTGGATCGCCCCTAGCTCGTCGCCTGTTCGAGCCCAGGACACTCTGGAGGGAGGGCTCTGGCCCGCCCCTTTTCTGGGTCTCCAGAATCGCCCAACAGTCCTTACCGAGGCCTTAGGATGTCCACCACCATTTTATTTAATAGTCTAACCTCGTAAGAGAGGGACTATAGCCCACATTTTACGAGAGGATTGAGGCGCGGGAAAGGAAAGTGCAGGCAGCCCAGGTGCACCCCCAGGGGATTTGAATTAGGGTCTGGAAGCTCCCGGCACCGAACAACCAGTCAAGATGCCACGCCTTCTCTCGCTGCCGTAGTACTTTTACTACTCTTCCATTGGTTGGAACACCGTCACGTGATCGCACTTAGCAGCAAGGGCCTCTGGGAAATGTAGTTCAGTTGTATGTCAAAGGGCAAAGGACTGCGTGAATGCTCAGCCACTGTTGGCCTCACGATGGGACGCGTTCCTTTTATGATCTTATGTCATACCTTCTCCTCTTCACTCAGTTCCAGGCACCCTAGCTTCCTTGCTGCTCTTTGAATATGCCAAAATTATTCCTACCGCAGGGCCTCTGCAGTGGGTGTTCCCTCCACCTGGAATGTCTTTCTTTCTTCCAAATTTCCTTATGTATTCTTCCCTCACATCTTTTATGAAAGGGCAGCCTTGCAAAAATAACAGGAAAATACCTAATCTCACATAGGAAAATCCCTAATCCCACAATTTCCCCAGTAACGGTTAAAGATCAATCCTATGAGTTCTTTCACTAACAGGTACTCTGCAGAGTTCTAGAGTTCTGGGTCGTTTTTTGTTGTGGGTTTTTTTTTTTTTTTTTGAGACAGAGTCTGGCTCTGTTGCCCAGGCTAGAGTGCTGTGGTGTCAGCCTAGCTCACAGCAACCTCAAACTCCTGGGCTCAAGCCATCCTCCTGCCTCAGCCTCCTGAGTAGCTGGGACTATAGGCATGCGCCACCATGCCTGGCTAATTTTTTCTATATGTTTTTTAGTTGGCCAATTAATTTATTTCTATTTTTAGTAGAGACGGTGTCTCGCTCTTGCTCAGGCTGGTTTTGAACTCCTGACCTTGAGTGATCCTCCCACCGCAGCCTCCCAGAGTGCTAAGATTACAGGTGTGAGCCACCGCACCTGGCTGCAGAGTTCTGTTTCGCACAACTTCTGAAAAGAGCTGAATGAACATGAACGGAAAAGAGATGTAAATCTCTTTCAACATTGTTTTTTTGAGAATCTGCTTTTACAGAGTTCCTGAGTAAACAGCAGGAGAAGGAACTACAGCCTCAACCGTATCTCCAGGACAGTCACATCTCCTGTGATAATCCCCTCTCCAAGGAAGGCAGGAAACCATGTCTTGGACTTTGACATCCTTGCAGTTTTTGGTATCTACCTGCTGCTGCTTTTGTTATCAACTGACAGCCATAGCTATTTTTTTCTCTTCTTCCCTTTTATTATTTATTTATTTATTTTTTGAGACAGAGTTTCACTTTTTGCCCAGGCTAGAGTGAGTGCCGTGGCGTCAGCCTAGCTCACAGCAACCTCAAACTCCTGGGCTCAAGCGATCCGGTTGCCTCAGCCTCCCGAGTAGCTGGGACTACAGGCATGTGCCACCATGCCCGGCTAATATATATTAGTTGGCCAATTAATTTCTCTCTATTTATAGTAGAGACGGGGTCTCGCTCTTGCTCAGGCAGGCTGGTTTCAAACTCCTGACCTTGAGCAATCTACCCACCTCGGCCTCCCAGAGTGCTAGGATTACAGGCGTGAGCCACCACACCCGGCCTCTTCTTCACTTTTAAATTCATCAAGCCACTTGGCCTCACAGCTGGCATCTCCCTTCTCTTTCTTCTGGATTCCATGCCGTCTCTCTGCTCTCTTCCCCCCTTTTTCACTCTCTCATTCTCTCTATCCTTATGAGATGATAAAATAAGCTTTTTTAAATTTTTACATTTCTTAATCTCTGTGTGAGAAATCGTTCTCCACCCACTCCGTGAGCACCTACTAGCCTTTCCACCCTAACACTTTATGCCTGGAAGTTTTATTCAGGGGAGGAGGATTTTATTTCCACAATAACTAGGAGTCAATGCTATCATTTACTGGACTTGCAGTCTACTTTCTTTTATATAAAATTGCAACTGGGCCGGGCACAGTGGCTCACATCTGTAATCCTAACACTCTGGGAGGCTGGGGTGGGAGAATTGCTTGAGCTCAGGAATTTGAGAACAGCCTGAGCAAGAGAGACTCAGTCTCTGCCAAAAATAGAAAAAGTAGCCAGGAGCTGTGGTGTGTGCTGGCTACTCAGGAGGCTGAGGCAGGAGGATTGCTTGAGCTCAGCAGTGTGAGGTTGCCGTGTGAGCTAGGCTGACATCACTGCACTCTAGCTGGGGCAACAGAACAAGACTCTGTCTTGAAAAAAGTGAAATAAATAAAATTGTAATTTCTTTTTTTTTTTGAGACAGACTTGAGACAGTCTCACTCTGTTGCCTGGGCTAGAGTGCCGTGGCGTCAGCCTAGCTCACAGCAACCTCAAACTCCTGGGCTTAAGCGATCCTCCTGCCTCAGCCTCCCAAGTAGCTGGGACTACAGGCATGCGCCACCATGCCCGACTAATTTTTTCTTCTCTTTTCTTTCCTTTTTCTGAGACAGAGTCTCACTCTGTTGCCTGGGCTAGAGTGCCGTGGTGTCAGCCTAGCTCACAGCAACCTCAAACTCCTGGGCTCAATCAATCCTTCTGCCTCAGCCTCCCGAGTAGGTGGGACTACAGGCACATGACACCCCACCCGGCTAATTTTTTTCTGTTTGTAGTTGTTTGGCTAATTTCTTTGTATTTATAGTAGAGATGGGGTCTCACTTTTGCTCAGGCTGGTCTCGAACTCCTGAGCTCAAGTAAGTAATCCTCCCACCTCGGCCTCCCAAAGTGCTAGGATTACAGGTGTGAGCCACCACACCCAGTACTAAAAGCGTAATTTCTAACAGGATTTTAATATACCCTGAATTTTCCTGAGATACAGCTCATATTATACCCACATATATAAAAACATATAAAATATGTAATTATAATTTGTCTTATTGACAACTTCATTCAATTGGACCACAATTTCGGAAATATTGCATTGTCTATAGCAATGCTGCCTAAGGTGTTTGAGTCCATGATATAGCGCTCCAGTGTCAGGCTGCATGGTAGCTGTGGAATTTACAATAATACATATCAAGTAAAATCTGGGTACCATATTGTATATTCCGTGTACTTATGTTGAAGGACTTATCACTTTATTACAAATTAGTTTCCATTTATTTATCCCTTGTATTACAATTGGTGAAGTAAAATGATATTTTGTTGTGGATATAGGTGGGTTATATTATCTCTGGATTTCATTCAGAATAATAAAGGCCGAATTACATATTATGAATATTTTGTGATAAAAAGAAATAAACTCAGCCATCTGGAAAGTACAAATTACAATCACAATAAAATATCATTTCACATCTAGAATGGCTATAATAAAAAAGATAATAACAAATGTTGAGGAATGTTCATTATGAAGGTTCTCTGTCTATACACGTTAAAATAAATTTGTAAATTTTCCTCTTGTTAAAAAAAAAAAAAAAAAGAGGCTGGTGCTGTGGCTCATGTCTGTGTAAATCCTAGCACTCCAGGAGGCCGAGGTGGGAGGATCGCTTGAGGTCAGGAGTTGAGTTCGAGACCAGCCTGAGCAAGAGCGAGAGATTTCTAAAAATAGAAAGAAATCAGCTGGACACTAAAAATATATAGAAAAAATTAGCCGGGCATGTTGGTGCATGCCTGTAGTCCCAGCTACTCGGGAGGCTGAGGCAGGAGGATTGCTTGAGCCCAGGAGTAGAGGTTGCTAGGCTGATGCCATGGCACTTGAGCATGGGCAACGGAGTGAGACTCTGTCTCAGAAAACAAAAATGAAAACAAAAAAAGAGAAAAAAATGAATAACAAATATTGGTAAGCATGTAGAGATATTGAAGCCATCATATACTGCCGGTGGGAAGATAAAATGATGTATGCAGTCTAGCAGTTACTCAAGAGGTTAAACATAGAGTTACCATATCACACAGCAATACCACTCCAAGGTATATACCCAAGAAAAATGAAAACAAATGTCTCCACAAAAATTTGTACATGAATGTTCATAGCAGCATTAAAGGGAAGAACAGAAACATCCTAAATGTCCATCAACTGATAAATGAATTAATAAAATGTGGTATATCTATACAATGGAATATTATTCAGCCATAAACAGCAATGAAATACCGATATAGGCTACAACATAGATGAACCTGGAAAATATTATGCCAAGTGGAAGGTATCACGTACAAAAAACCACATATTCTTTGATTCCATTTATAGGAAATGCTGAGAATAGGCAAATTTCATAGAGGCAAAGGTAGATTGATGGTTGCCTAGGGCTAGGAAGGGATGGGAGAATAGGTGGTAACTGCTAATGGGTATGGGGTTTCTTGTGGTGTGACAAAGATGTTCTAAAATTGATTATGATGATGGTTGCACAACTGTGAAAATACTAAAAACCACTGAATTACACTTTAGGTGGGCAAATTGTATGGTGTGTGAATTCTATCTCAATAGAGCTGTTACAAAAAAACACTAGGGCACACTTAAAACTTTGACTCAAATGGTAGGAAAGAAATTTATGTAACCAAAATGTTTGTACCTCCGTAAGATTCTGAAATAAACTTAAGAAAAAACACCTAGGGGATGTTGTATCAGTTACAAATGAAAACATTGGTCCACGACTAGGTTCAGATAATGAAATTGCCACTGACTATGCTAGGCACTGCACTTCCTGAATCCTCACATCTTTCATAAAAAATAAGAATTAATTTCCTTATTTTACAGGTAGGCCAACTGGTAGCCTTATTTCAGGATTTTGCACTTTTCTAAGAGTGGAAAGTTAGAAACAACTTTAATATCCACAAGAATAAATATACTGCAAACATATCAGGCTCCTCATTTGAGCCCAGCCCTGTTCATGCTCTTTTACCTCATTTAATCATAAGGACAATGCAGCAAGGTCAGCACTCTTGCTCCCAGTTTGCAGACAGGGAAACTGAGGCGCAGCGACGTTAAGTAACTTGGCTCAGCATCTCACAGCCAGGAAGTGTCAGAGACATCAGGTTCTGACAGTCCTTAATGCTCACGTTAACTAACCACTCCCTTTACCTCTAACATCCTTGGGTGGAAAATTCCACAGCTTCGAAGGCTGGGTCCGTGTGGACAGAACAAATTACAGGGGCATATGGATCACATATTCCCGTTAAAATAAATTTTAAAAAAAGCCTCCGTAAATGCTCCATAAACTAACCTGATTGTCCTCAAGGGAAACGCTTTGGAAGAATTTTCATCTTTTACCTGTTCAAGTATTCTGATTTTTCTTGAAAAGTTATTATTTCTACCTTTTTGGTAGGGATGACTAGGCTTTTTAAATTCTTCCAGTGACCACGTTATGTTTTAAAAAATATTATTTTCTGGATCCAGGTTTGTAATTTAACTTATTTAAACCCAACAAATGCGCCTCCACAATCAGAAAATTTCTAACAACTCAAAAAGGGCAACCATGCTTTAAAATCAGTCATGTACAAAAAGCAGTTATAGCAGGAGAGATTTATGTCGATTAAATCTTTGGCCGCGGGCCCACAAAAGCACATGAATGGGCTAAAGCCACAAAGCACCGGGCTGGAATGTTCGGGACCGGCCACGCTCGGGTCCAGCCCAATTTTTGATTAAATGAATCCGGAACTCTTCTGTCGAGCCCCAGTGGATCTACCCGGTAAAGTGGACTTCCGGTGAGCTCATTACTTTCAAGCGGGGCAGTGGATTCAGCTGGTGCTAAGTGGGCCGGAAGTCTGTCAACTTGCACTCCCCGCCCCATTCCGGATGTGACGCATGCGCGGGGTTGCCGGAAGAAGTGGCGAAGTTACTTTTGAGGGGACTCGAGTAGCGGCGGCGTGTCAGGGGCTACAGAGGAGGAGGAAGAGAAACAGAGTGAGGGGACGGAGGCAGGTGCGCCCGAGAGTGGGGAGACGCGGGCGGCCAAACCCAGGGCTTCTCGTCGTTCTCCACTGAGCCCACTCTTCTTCTCCCATTCCCTCCTTTCCGTAGCTCGCGACTCCCCCGGCTGTTTCCAGGGCAACGGGAGTAGGAGACCCCGCGAGAGGCTGCCCGCGAGACCCCCGCGCGCAGCCATGAGCCCCGCCCCCCACTGGTGCTCGGAGAGGGGCGGGACCTGGAGCGAGGTGTGGGGGCGGAGCTTGAGGGAGGAGATGGGGTGGGACCTGGGGCGAGATTATGGGGGCGAGTCTTGGAGAGAGGGGTGCAGATGGGGCGGGGCAAGGTGTTGGTTGGGGGGCACTGATGGGGGCTGTGGGGAAAGGACCTGAAGGGATGGGGCGGGACCAAGGAGAAAATGAGGGGAGGTAGAGCATAACTGGAGGAGGCGGGGTCAGAATGAGAAATAGGGGCGCTTCCTCGGCTAGCCGAGGTGAAGTTTTAGAGTAGGGGGCGTGAAACTCGTTGGGAGGGAGGACGTGAGGGCGGAGTGTGATTGGAGGAGAAGTGGCTGTGCTGGCGAGAGCAGGTGGGTGGGACCTGGAGGGGGCGGGTCCTGGAGGAAGGGCGGGGCTTAAGACCGAGCTGCAGGCTAGCCCGGAGCAGAAGGGGGCGGGCGCTGTTGGAAGGGTAAGGAGGGTTTGTAGGAGGGCTGGGCCGGGACCCGGGCTGGGGTCTCTGCAATAATAAAGAATCTGGGAGACGTGGAAGAAAGCAGGGCACCCCCACGAGAACTTGTAACTGGCCTGACTAAATCCTTCCTAGCCCCACAAAGTTCTCAATTTCCTGTATTCTGCAGGTTGCTCTGTGACCCTACCATGTCCTCCCCCACCATGAGTTCCCTGGACACCCCCCTGCCTGGTGAGTGACCCTCTTCCCTACCCAGCCCTTATCACACACTGGCGAGAGAAGCTCACTGTACCCCTCTTGTTTGCCTCCCTCTCCCAGAAAATGGCCCCCCTCAGCCTGGCGCCCCCTCTTCTTCACCCACTGTTAAGGAGGAGGGTCCTGAACCGTGGCCTGGGGGTTCAGACCCTGATGTTCCAGGCACTGATGAGTCTGGCTCAGCCTACATCGTGGGTGAGACGGGGCCCAGGGTCAGGGGTCAGGGAGTTGATGTGTGGGGCTTGGAGAGGAATTTAGGAAGGGAGAAAGACATGGGGATGGGGAGATGGGAGGCCCCTGTTTCTTGTTGATTGTTTTCCTTCATTTCTCCTTGATACCGCTTAACTTTGTTCATTGTTTGGAATCTACTGACATTTACACATTTCTCTCTGAATTACAATCTCCCTGGGTGTGAGCATTTCCTCCATCCTCTGCCTCCGGACCTCTCGTGGGTCTGTCCCTCTGGCTGCTGTTTCTCTGTGGCTCGCTCTCATGGCCTCTGTGTACCCACCCCAGTCATCCTAGACCCGGATGAGGAGCCAGAGCGCAAGCGAAAGAGGGGCCCAGCCCCGAAGATGCTGGGTGATGAGCTCTGCCGTGTGTGCGGGGACAAGGCCTCGGGCTTCCATTACAACGTGCTCAGCTGTGAAGGTTGCAAGGGCTTCTTCCGGCGCAGCGTGGTCCGAGGCGGGGCTGAGCGTTACGCCTGCCGGGGCGGTGGAACCTGCCAGATGGACGCTTTCATGCGGCGCAAGTGCCAGCTGTGCCGGCTGCGCAAGTGCAAGGAGGCAGGGATGAGGGAGCAGTGTGAGTGCTGGGGACAGGGTGGTGCCAGCCCGGCTCCCGGCCAGCCCCAGGCCTCCACTGAGGCCTGTATCCCCACGACAGGCGTCCTCTCTGAAGAACAGATCCGGAAGAAGAAGATTCTGAAGCAGCAGCAGCAGCAGCAACAGTCCTTGCAGTCACCTGTGGGGCCAGGGGGCAGCAGCAGCTCAGGCTCTGGGCCTGGGGCTTGCCCTGGAGGATCCGAGGCAGGTGGCCAGGGCTCTGGGGAAGGCGAGAGCGTCCAGTTAACGGCGGCTCAGGAACTAATGATCCAGCAGTTAGTGGCAGCGCAGCTGCAGTGCAACAAACGCTCCTTCTCTGACCAGCCCAAAGTCACGGTACTGCTCCTTCCACACCCTTGAGGGGTCACGGTCCCAGTGGGATAGAGCTGGCCAGGCCATGGCCCTGGGTGTGGGAGGGAATGAGGGACAGAAGGCAGCGGCTTTGGAGGAGGTCCCCCTCCCAGGCTGCAGGCTTTGCCTCAGGGTGCTCCTGTGGACTTGGGGTCACATGTGGAGTTTTGGGAGTGACCCTGGTCTCTTGTGTCCCAGCCATGGCCCCTAGGCGCTGACCCCCAGTCCCGAGATGCCCGCCAGCAACGCTTTGCCCACTTCACGGAGCTGGCCATCATCTCAGTCCAGGAGATTGTGGACTTTGCCAAGCAGGTGCCTGGCTTCCTGCAGCTGGGCCGAGAGGACCAGATCGCCCTCCTGAAGGCGTCCACCATTGAGGTAATGGCCCGGCTGCCTGTCCTCAGCAAGCCCCTTCCCTTCATCCCACAAAGGACCCCTGAGATAGCTCCAGAACAGATGCTGGCAACAGAGTGATGAGCAGGACCAGTCCTCACCCTCATGGGGATAACATTCCTCAGGGGAATGTCTAAACACTAAACTTAGATAGTCAGAGCCTCCCATGAGCCAAGGAGAGAAAGGGAAAAGGGGCTGAGGCTGAGAGCAATTGAGGATTGGCCTCGAGGGGCCACTTTAGAGAAAAGGTGCCAAAAAGCCTTTTCAGAAGAGTTGACATTTGAATCAAGGATAACAAATAACATATTGAGTACCTACTGTATGCCAGGCTCCATTCCAAGTGCTAGTATACGGCGGAAAACAAAGCAGATAAAACTCTGTGCCCTCGTGCCCTATAACCATTTGGGGAAAGAGTGTCCTAAAGGTTGGGAGTGGGCAGCGTGTGCTGAAGCCGGTGGGAGGAAGAGCTTGGCGTGGCCAACGTGCTGACTGCACTGTGGCTGAGAGAACAGGGTGTGGGCCAGGGCTGATCCTGGTGAGACCAGACCCCCATTGGGGCCAGGATGGGAAGGACTAGCAGCAAAAGAGTCTCAGGGGTCCCCCTCAAGTGCCTTCCACTTGCATCCTTCAGATCATGCTGCTGGAGACGGCCAGACGCTACAACCACGAGACAGAGTGTATCACCTTCCTGAAGGACTTCACCTACAGCAAGGATGACTTCCACCGTGCAGGTAGGGCCAAGGGTGGTCTTGGGGGGTCAGGGCGAGGGTTGGCGCCCTGGCTGGCTGGGAGGCCTCAGGCCATGTCATCCCTGTCTGACCCTCTGTTTCTTTATTTCCAAAGTGGGGGTGAGGGTTGAACCAACCTGAGAGCAAGAATAAGTACATTTATTCAGCACCAGCTCTATACAGAGGGACGTAGTGGGAGTCTTTGCTGTCACATCGGGCATCTTGGTGGGAGTTAGGAAAAAGCACCCCCACCCCCTGCCACCCAACCTGGCCCCACTGGAGTGAGGCAGGCTGGATCTCAGTTCATTGGGCAAGTGTACAACCTGGCCCCACTGGAGTGAGGCAGGCTGGATCTCAGTTCATTGGGCAAGTGTACAACCTGCCCAGCTGTATATGGCAGCACTGCCTCCTGCCTTCCAAGAGTACTTACCTGGGGATGTCACTTGGGCTTCTGCAAGAAGTACAGGTGACGTGAGGCCTTAGGGAGTGGGTAAGAGGCATCACCAATGAAAAGGGGGTGGGGACCCACCATAGAGCATGCACAGAGGCCTGGCTCCCCCATCTTTCAGGCTTTCTCAGTAAGTCCCACCCTCTCCCACCATTTCCCTCTCTGTATCCCAGACATCCACTCCTAACCTGGTCGTCTTCCCTTCCTCTAACCCTTGCCCTCCCACCACCCATAATGGCCCCAGTAACCTTTTTAGTGTGACCTTAGCAGGGCAGGACTGGAGGGAAGAGAGTTTCTGGCAGGGATACCAGCATGTGCAAAGGTCCTGAGGTAGGGTGAAAGCCAGAGGGTTTTGAGGAACTACAAGTAAGTCCAAGTAGCCAGAGCACAGGGAGATGGGACTGGAGAGGAAGTCGGGAATCCCACCACTTGCCCCCATCCTTTGCGACTGCCCCAACCCAGGCTTCAGTCATCTCTTACTGGGACATTACAGAGGCCCCTCACTGAGCTTCCCGCCTCCACCTCTGCCTGATGTGTCTGCTCACATGGTAGTCAGAAGGATTCTGCCAGCTCGGCACCCAACTCGGCTCACATCCCTCCTCTGCTCAGAACCCTCCTCAGCTTCATCCTACAAGAGCCAAAGTCCTCCCTGTGGCCCACAGAGCCCTTTAGGGTTTGTTCCTTGTTCCCTCTGTACACTCAGCTCTTGTCCTCTCCCCCTTATTCACCCTCCCAAAGCCACACTGGCCTCTTGGCTCTTATTTGAACCTGCCAAGCTTGCTTCAGCCAGAGGGCCTTTGTACTTGCTGGTCCCTCTGCCCAGAACCAGGGTGACCGACTGGTCCTGGTTTGCCCAGGACCCTCCCAGCTTTAACACTGAAAGTCTTGTGGCCAAGGAGTCCACCCTAGCCCAGTCCCAGGCGGAACAGATGGTCGTCACCCTATTTGGAACACTCACAGAGCCTTGTAACTCAATCACTCCCTTTCTTCAGGTTGGTCATTGTTCAGATGTCACCCTACAGCAAGGGCTTCCCTGCCCACCTTGTGTAAAGTGTGAATATGATTCTCAGCAATCTAGAATACCCTTCCCCGCGTTATCTTGCTCCATAGAACTCATCACCATCTGATAGGCTGGGTATTTTACTGATGCATTTGTCATCGGCCCCTCGACCCTCAAATGTAAGTTCTGTAAGAGCAGGGCCTTTGTCTTCTGAACAGCTCTGCCTTGGGCCTGGAACATAGTAGGTGCTCAGTAAAGTTTGCTGAATGAATGAAAGAGGCAGTCTTAGGAATGAGTTTGAGCTTTACCTCAGAAGCAATGGAACCCATCACAGGGACTGACACGACGTGACCTAGCTTTTAACAACTTTTCTCAGCCTTCGTGACAAGGATGGATCCTGGGAAACTAGGGAGGAGCTGCAGCCGCCACCCCGTCAGGCAGTGAGGGTGGTGATAGGATAGAAAACACTGCATAGATGTTGGTCCTCGTTACGCATTCCGTCGCTTAGGCAAGGCTCGTGGCACACCTGCTGCGTGCCAGGCACTCTCACAGGCTCTGGGCCCAGATGTGAGCAGAAATGATGAGAATGCTGTAATTACTGCTGTTTTCTCAACCCACTGACTGTGGGTGGGGCCAGGGGCCAGGGCTTGGGCAGCTTTCAGCCCAGGGAGTCATGGCTGCCTCACCCTGCAGGCCTGCAGGTGGAGTTCATCAACCCCATCTTCGAGTTCTCCAGAGCCATGCGGCGGCTGGGCCTGGATGACGCCGAGTACGCACTCCTCATCGCCATCAACATCTTCTCAGCAGACCGGCCCAACGTGCAGGAGCCAAGCCGAGTGGAGGCCCTGCAGCAGCCCTACGTGGAGGCGCTGCTCTCCTACACTCGCATCAAAAGGCCGCAGGTACCGGGGCCTGGAGCCACCCAGAGCCTGGCTGCTCCTGCCACAGCCTTTCCAGCCCTCTGGGCAAAGCAGACCCAGTCCTGAGGCTCGGGTAGCGTCAGGGTGTCCAGGCCCATGTGTATCATTCTTACGCCGGGTCTGTCCTAGGAGTCAGGCCTAGTGCAGGCACTGGGGCAGGCCCCATCCCTGCCCAGATGCTCCCTGTGCCAACTCTGCCAGTTCGCCTGGGGAGGGAGGCCCTCCTTTCAGTTCAGGCGGGCTGACCAGGGCCTTGCAGGACAGGGGCTCGGCCAGCGCCCACCTCCCTCCTGTCCACCCACAGGACCAGCTGCGCTTCCCACGCATGCTGATGAAGCTCGTGAGCCTGCGCACATTGAGTTCTGTCCACTCGGAGCAGGTCTTTGCCCTGCGGCTCCAGGACAAGAAACTGCCACCTCTGCTATCTGAGATCTGGGACGTCCACGAGTGAGGGGCTGGCCATCCAGCCCCACAGCCTTGGCTGAACACCCTCTAACAAATGACGCTGTCACCCCTTCCTCCTCCTGGGGTGGCAAGGGGCCCCAGGCCAGGCCTGCAGTCCCACCTTGCTCCTGGCCTCGCCAGTCCTCAGCCCTGGGATGAGCCCCAGTCAGGGCCCACAAGGCTTCCTCCCTACCCATGGAGTCTTCCAGAAGGTGTGGAAGGGGTCACAGGTCCTGACCTTTGGCCCTTCCCAGCAACTCTCCTCACCCAGCTTACACCTCAAGCCAACCATGCAATGCACCTTGAACAGAGGGAGGGGAGGGCCCATGGCTCTCCCCCACAGCCTGAGAGACCATAGGTCCTCCTCTTCCTCTGCTCCTTTTATTTAATAAAAACTAAAAACAAAACAAAAACAGGAAAATAAAATATGAATACAAGCTGACCCTGAGCCAAAGTGCAAGAAATGGAGAGGGGATGGTCTTCATTGACATGGCCCTGAACCTGATTCAGTAGGTGCGACTTCGGGCCTTCCCAGGCTGGTGGGGGGTGGCCCGGGTGGTCCTGGTGCAGGGTGATGTGCTCTGGCTGCTGTGGGGGTCCAGGACAGGGGCCTGATAGGGTCACCTCCCTAGACGCGGTGAATCAGAACCTGCTCTTCAAGGATAAACAGGATTTGTGTGGCATTTTGTCCAGTCAACAACAAGTGTCTGCCGAGGTCTCTTGCGGGAGGCATTGTCCATTCCGGAGACGCAGACGTCATGCATCCAACAAATGTACGTGCAGCATTTACTACGTCAAACAACTTTGGGCACTGAAAGCATCAGTCATCAAGATAAAGACCTTCCTACCAGACATGGGGGAATACATGGGGACAGAGCAGAAGGGAACGAGGCTTTAATGGCAGCACATGCAGTGAGAGAGCCAGAGGAAGTGAGGCAAGCTGTCACAAAGGAGATGTCTTTGCTGGGACCTAAAACAGAAAAGCCAAGGAGGGCTGGGCCTCCAAGTTGCGGGCGGCACTTGCTAACCCTGGAAGGTGAGAAATCCTGGTGAGTTCAGAGTAGGGGAAGTCGCGAAGTTCTTCCAACTCCTCCTACCCCAGGCCAGGCCCTGATGGATGATGCATAAACGAGTTGGATGGACAGCGGGGTCAAGGGGAAGGGGGAGTTGCGCGGAGGGATGGGCTGGGTACTGAAAGGTAAATTATTTGGGGTGGGGGGTGGGACGGTGGAAATGAGAAGTTAAAAAACGATCATCCTATTCCAAGTAGAGTACTGGATGCCCCACAGGTGTCCGTCCCCCGTGGGCTGAGTCTAGTTTACAGATGGAGAAACTGAGGCTGGGAGACAGGGTAACAGATCAGAGCAGGACTCGACCAGGTATCGGCCAGCCTCTGCGGGGAGGCCGGGCGTCCGTCCACCGGCCAACTGGCAGGCAGCGCTCAGGTGGTCCTCCGGGCGCACACCGGGGAAGGAGGCGGCGGGTGCGAGCGCAGCGCGCAGCGCCCAGGGCGGAGGCCAGGCCCGCAGCGCGCCGGGCAAGCCCGGCAGCGAACGCAGCTACGAGGAGGGGCGTGGCCTTGGGCCTGTGCGTCATGAGGAGGCGGGGTTAGTGATAATTTATCAGCTGGGGAGAGACGCCACTTCCCAAATTGAGCGGAGGGGGCGTGGCCCGCCGGCCTGTTGCCCGAACGGGGCGTGGCCTGCTGCCAGGTTGGGGCGTGGCCCCGCCCGCCCTTGGGCGGCAGGGGGCGTGGCCCGGCGCGGCGCGCGGCGGCACTGGGCTTGCGCGCGCCGGAGTCAGGGGTCACGGCGGCGTAGCCTGTGGCGGGAAACGCTGTTTTGAAGCGGGTGAGTAGAGGAAGAAGGGGAATTGGGGGGGTTCGGCCGGTCGGGGAAGGGGCCTCGAGGAGACGGGCACGTAGGCCGAGAGAGGGTTGCGAGGGGTCGCGCGGGCCGTGGCGGCAGCCGGGATCCCCTTGGGCCGGGCGCGCAGAAGAGGGGCCGGCGCCGGAGGTCTCCGGGCGAGTGCGCGGGAGACACGCGGGAAGATGACGGGGCCGGGGGCTTCCTCGGCGGGCAGGGCGCATGCGCTGGGCGCGGGAACTCGGGCCGGGCCGGGGCCTGGGAGGCCTTGCGGGGCTGAATGGTGCACGTGCCGGCTCAGTGTCACCCTTTATTCGCTAGTATTTATTGATCAGTCTGTGACTAGCGCTGTTGCAGAAACAGGAACTGCGGCAGGAGCAAGTCAGAGAAGGTCCCAGCCCCAGGGAAGACAGAGAAAGACAAGTAATAAGTAATGGTAATACTAAAGCAATGCTCTCAGGCTGTGATATGTTGTCTGAAGTGAAATAAGACAGGGTAACGTGATCATGGCCAAGGGGCAGCCTGCTTCTTTAGCTGGAGAGATTAGGAATCGGCCTCTCTGGGCAAGTGATGCCCTGATGCCTCTTACAGGGGAAGTCAGCCCTGTAAGGAAAGATCTAGGCAGAGGGACCCTCAAATGCAAAGGCCCTGAGGTAGGAAGGAACTTGGCATATTTGGGACTGGAACCAAGGGGACAAGAGAGAAATGCAGATGAAGTCAGAGTCGTGGTGGGGGACCAGATCCCATAGGGCCTTGCAAACCTTGATGTGGGATTTGGCCTTTATTCTGGGTTCAGAGAGCCATGGGAGGGTTTGAGCATGGGAGCAATGTGATCTGCCCAGTATTTTGAAAATCTCACTGGCCGCTGAGGGGAGATTGGATTGCAGCAGGAGTAGGAATGGAAGGAGGGAGACCAGTTAGGAGGCGAGAGTCGGTGGTAGGTGGTTCTGCCTGCGCTGTGCAGGTGGAGAGAATCCATCAGGCTCAGGCTGTCTTTGGGGCTGGGACCAGCAGGACTGGCTGACAGACTGGGCCTGCGCGTGAGGGGAAGAGGAGCCCAGGAAGACTCCTGGGTTTGTGGTTTGAGCAACAGGCCAGATGGGGAAAGGTGAGGGAGAAGCAGGTTTGGGGGCGGCACTGAAGGCAGAGCTTACATGGGAGAATGAACAGGCAGGGTTTAGAGGGGAGCACAGGAGGGGACAGGGCGATGTCGGTGCCTCAGCCTCAGTCCTGCCTACTCTGGGAACCTCTTGTCCCTTGTCTCTCCTCTTCCTTCCTGCACTTCCCCCACCCAGGTCTCTTTAAGGGAACCATAGAGAGGTTCCTTCCCTACTCAGGGCCTTCACCATGGCTTCCCCTGCTCCTGAAATGCTCTTCCTTCTCTTAAGTAGCTCTTGTAGGGCGACTTCCGGGGCCCCCCTCTCTTGGGGCCCCAGAACCTCGTCCACGAAAAAAAAATAAAAAATAAAAAAAAGTTGCTCTTGTGGCAGGCAGCCCTTTTGGCTGGGCCCTGGGGAGCCAGTGCTGATCCAGTTTGGTTGAGGAAAGCACAGGAGCTTTGGATCCAGGTGCTGTGAGCCATGAGAGGCAGCACTGGTCTTTGGAGCTGAGAGAAGAACCTGGGGCTCAGGGAGGATGCGCCAGAGTTGGTGCTACCTGAAGGGAGTTTAAACTCACATGCCTTGAAGTGGCCAGGCACCCTGCTGGGTGATGCTGGGGACCCAGAGAAGAGACAGGACTTGCTCTGCCCTCCAGAGGTCCCCGGCTGGTGAGTGAGGCAGACACACACCTGCACAGTCCAAGGACATCAGCAGTCAGAAAGACCAGGGGAGGGACAAGGTCAAAGTGTGAGGATGTTTTCTGGGGGGCAAAAGTGAATAGTCACATTTGTAATCATTTAATGATCTCCTCAGCAGATGTGTGTGTGCCAGGACACAGCTGTGAACAGCAGACAATCCATCTTCCAGGCTGTCTCCCCAACTGGGCAAAGGGCAGGTCATTGCTGTGTCTCCCCTGTCACGGGCCTGGCCCACAGAGGCCTGCAATGTGGTGTGCCACTTAACAGTGGCTCTGGAGCCAGTCTGCCTGAGTTTGAACCTGGCTCTGTGCCATTGGGCTAGCTGTGCCACCTTGGACAGGTAGCTTCACCTCTCTGGGCCTCAGTTCCAGCCATTATAAAATGAGGTAGTAGCAGCACCGACCTCAGAGAGTGGTGTGAACGTTCTTTGAGTTCCTTTATTCATTCTTCATTCAAAAAATGTTTTATGAGTACCTACTCTTTTCCAGGAGTTCTCCTAGGGGCATGAGATATAGCAGGAAACAGAAGACAAAATCCCTGCTCTCGTGAAGTTCCCATTCTAGTAGTGGGACAGACAGTAAACAAGATTAACAAGCACTAGTTCTCAGACTTGAGTGACCCCAGAACCTTCGAAGTCTTTCTCCAACAGTGATTGTTGGGCTTCACCTCTAGAGGACCACACTTTGAGAACTGTGAGAACGAAACAGTGCACCAGACAGGGTTAAGTGCCATCAAAAAAAATAAAGCAGGAAATGGGGTTAGCGAGTGCCCAGAAGGGGCAGCAGTACTGTACTTTTAAACAGGCCTCACTGAGAAAGTGGCATTTGAGCAAAGACCTGAGGAGGGGTGGGAGGGAGCCACGGGGAGAGCTGGGGAAGAGCATCAGGGCTGTGAGCAGCCCGTGCAAAGGTCCTGAGGTAGGAATCTGGATTGTGCTCCCAGTGACACCTTCCTTTCCCCCCACCCCCCCGTCACCACAACCAAGTGACCAAGGACAACAGTTGGCCCCCTTCCTGCCTCCCTCCAAGCCAGGTCTGGCAATGACTCTGAGCTCCTGTAAGCCCCTCAGCTTCCTCTGCCCTGCCCGGGTCTCTCCCCAAGTTTGCAACTCCCCATGTCTCTCTGGCTATCAGCACGGCTGGAGCAAGGGCCACTGAGCCTCTTTTGTCCTGTGGGATAAGTCATGCATTATGTGGTTCGCATCCAAAAGGCAGGGGAGGAGAGTCAGTTAAGTCTTCCTTGTGCGCATGTGTTCAGAGCAGCACTGTTCATGATAGCCAAAAGGTGGAAACAGCTCCGATGCTCATCAGCTGGTGGATGTATAACCAAAATGTATCATATATCCATAAATGGAAACATAGGCATAAGCCAGGCGTGGTGGGTGGCTCATACCTGCAATCCTAGCACTCTGGGAGGCCTAGGCGGAAGGATCGCTTTGAGATCAGGAGTTTGAGATGAGCCTGAGCAAGAGCAAGACCCTGTCTCTACTAAAAACAGAAAAATAATTAGCCAGGTGCAGTGGCGCATGCCTGTAGTCCCAACTACTTGGAGGCTAAGGCAGGAGGATTGCTTGAGCCCAGGTGTTTGAGGTTGCTGTGGACTATGATGAGGTCACTGCATTCTAGCTAGGGGCACAAGCGAGACTCTGTCTCAAAAAAAAAAAAATTCAGGCATAAAAAGGAATGAAGCACAGATACGTGCTACAGCACAACGAACCTTGAGCACATTAAGTGAAAGAAGCCAGACACAAAAAGGCCACATATTCTAAGATCCCATTTATAGGAAAGGCCCAGAATAGGCAAATCCATGGAGACAGGAAGTAAGATTAGTGGTTGCCAGGGGTGAGGGGCAGATGGGCTGAATGGGGAGGGGGTTGATAGCTAAAGGATATGGGCTTTCTTTTTGGGGTGATGAAAGAGTTCTAAAATTAATTGTGGTGGTGGCATAACTCTGAATATACTAAAAATCATTGAACTATATATACCTTAAATGGGTGAATTGTGTAGTATGTGAATTATATCTCAATAAAGCTGTGACCAAAGGAAGTCTTCCCACCTGTACTCCAGGAAACCAGTGTCACCGGTTTCTTACCTCTCCTAGGAAAAAAATAAAGGCAAATATATTTATACATATTCTCCCACCCACCTTGTAAAAATGTTACTAGTTTTATTTTATGTATTTCCCCTCAACTTATGTTGAAAAGTTTCAAACCTGCAGAGAAGTTACAAGCACAATGAACTGCCATATACCTTTGCCGAGATTTATTGGTCATTAGCATGACACTTCATTTGTTTTATCTAAACACACATACACATGCACCTTTTTTTTTCCTTTATTGGCTGAACTATTTGAAAGTTGTGGTCATCATTGATACTTCACCTCCAAAAATTCCAGCAAGTTCATTTCTTAAGAATAGGACATCTGCCTACATAAAGTATATAATTATCATAATCAAGCAATTTAAGGTGAGACAATACTATTATCAAATAGACAATCCTTATTTAGCTCTGCCTGGTTTTCCCTGTAAGATTCTTCAGAGCTGATTTTGTTTTCTTAATCCAAGTTCCAGTCTAGGATCATACACATTTAGTTATGATGACTTTTTCTTTTTCTTTCTTTTTTTTTTTGAGACAGAGTCTCACTCTGTTGCCCAGGCTAGAGTGAGTGCCATGGCATCAGCCTAGCTCACAGCAACCTTAAATTCCTGGGCTCAAGCGATCCTCCTGCCTCAGCCTCCTGAGTAGTTGGGACTACAGGCATGTGCCACCATGCTGGCTAATTTTTTCTGTGTATATTTTTAGTTGTTCAGCTAATTTCTTTCTATTTTAGTAGAGATGGGGGTCTCGCTCTTGCTTAGTCTGGTCTCAAACTCCTGAGCTCAAACAATCCGCCCACCTCGGCCTCCTAGAGTGCTAGGATTACAGGCGTGAGCTACCGCGCCCGGCCTTTCTTTTGCTTTCATGCCATCAACAGCTTTAAAGATTCGAGACCAGAAGTTGTCACCCTTCACTTTGGATTTGTTTGACTGTTTCCTAGTGACTAGAATCAGGGTAAATGTTTTCTTAGACATGTTTTTTTTTTTTTTTTCAACACAAATGATAAAATTCTCAGTGTACCATTCTGCACCTTGCTTTTGTTATTAAACAATGCCTCTCTTGAGAGCCTTCCATATCAGCACACAAAGAACTTCCTCATTCCTTTATACAGCTGCATAATATTCCATTGAATGGCCTTAACGTATTTGAACAATCCCCTAGGGGAGGACATTTAGGTGGTTTCCAGTCTTTTTGGATTTCAAACAATGCTGCCGGAAATAACCTCATAAATACTGTTTTTCATGTGTGATAGCATATCTGTAGCATGAATCCTTAGATGTAGAATCACAGCCTCCAAAGTTTTATGTTTTTAATTGAGGTGTAATTTACATTTAATGTAATGCGCAGACTCCAGGTGTGTAGTCCTCCTTCCTGCCCCTTCTCACTCAGTTGCTCCTGTCCTAGAAGCAGCCACTAATCCAACTTCTAGCACCACAGATGAGTTTTGTCAGTTGTACAACTTTGTGTAAATGGCATCATACAATGCATACTGTTGTTGTTTGTTTTTTTTTTTTTTACCAAGATGAAATTAACCGTTTTATTTATTTATTTGAGACAGAGTCTCGCTTTGATGCCCAGGCTAGAGTGAGTGCCGTGGCATCAGCCTAGCTCACAGCAACCTCAAACTCCTGGGCTCAAGCGATCCTGCTGCCTCAGTCTCCCGAGTAGCTGGGACTACAGGCATGCGCCACCATGCCTGGCTAATTTTTTCTTTATATATTAGTTGGCCAATTAATTTCTTTCTATTTATAGTAGAGACAGGGTCTCGCTCTTGCTTAGGCTGGTTTCGAACTCCTGATCTCGAGCAATCCGCCCACCTCAGCCTCCCAGAGTGCCAGGATTACAGGCGTGAGCCACTGCGCCCGCCTGGCCAAAATTAACCATTTTAAAGCAAACAATTCAGTGGCATTTGGTACATTCATAATATTGTGTAACCATCACCTCTATCTAGTTCCAAAATATTTCATCACCCCAAAAGAAAACCCCATCCTCATTAAGCAGTCACTCTCCATTCCCCTAATATATACTTTTTTGTGTCTGGCCTCTTTTGTGCAGCTTGTTTTTGAGATTCATCCATGTTGGGTGTGTATCCGTAGCTGACTCCTTTTTGATATTGAGTAGTATTCATGGTATAGCATGTCTGAACATTTGGGGAAATGTGTCAGGTCAGAGTTTTTCAGTGCAGGTATTTGTTAAGGCCCAGACTAAGCTGCTGTGACAAGGAGCCACCAAAACTCTGTGGCCCAAGAAAGATCCAAGTTGATCTCTCCACTTAACTCTTCAGACATAGGCAGGTGTGCAAGATGGGCGTGCAGCTTTGCTCCGGAAGGTTGAGGAGCAAATGTTGCCACGTACTCACGATGGGGGAGTCTGCAGGAAGGATGTAGAGAAGTTCTAAGAGTTTGAAATTATTTCAGAGTAAAAAGGATTTTTAAGGCCATGGAGAGCCTTGGAAGTGTTTGGAGCTGGGAAGGAAAGTGACCAGACTCGTGTTTCAGGGCCCACCCTGGCACCTGCCACAGCGACTGGCTTGAAGCTGGTGCCCCCAGCTGCTCACTAAATGAAGGCCGGGCAGAGTGGGGGTGCATAGGCGTGAGTGTTCCGCACAGGGGTTCATGGGAACGAAAGAGATGTGCTAAGGACCAAGTCCGATGGGGAGAGGGGTAGCAGGTGTGCAGGAAAGTGGATGAGGGCCGAGGGAGAAGGACATGGGGCTTGAGCACGCCAGGAAAGGGTTAAGCAGAGGTGGGAAGGAGAACGGGGTGTAATTGTACCAGCCAACAGTTGAGCATCTGGAATGTGCCACCCTTAGCCTGCAGGGTGGAGAGCTGCGTTACCTGCAGCCACTCCAGAGTATTAAAAGGCTCACCGTCCTGGTGGGTTCATGGGAGGCCGTGGAGAAGACAGCGAAAGGGGTGTCTCTGGTCAGAACTCCCACCAAGCCCCAACTTGCCCGGCAGGATGGATGGCAAGCGGCGGCCAGGCCCAGGGCCTGGGGTACCCCCAAAGCGGGCCCGCAGGGGCCTCTGGGACGAGGACGAGCCAATCCAGCCATCTCCGTTTGAGGAGGAGCTGGCGCTGATGGAGGAGATGGAGGCGGAGCACAGGCTGCAGGAACAGGAAGAGGAGGAGCTGCAGTCGGCCCTGGAGGGGGCCACAGATGGTGGGACTTGGAGTGGGAGCCCCTGCTGTGCCCCTGTCCCCATCACACTTGGTCTTGCCTCTGGACGAGAGTCAGCCGCAAGTCTGACCTGTGACCCCCATCTGGCCCACTTTGGAGTCCTGCATAGGGCTGACCTTTGACCCTCATTCTCTCCCGAGTTTCCTGCCTGACAGGGACACCACCTCCACCTGCCTCCTTTCATAATTGTAGATCGGGGTCCTGGGGTTCTTACTTCTAAGGCAGGACCATGACTCCACACAGCCGCTCTTCCTTCCCTCCCCGCCAGGGCAGTTCTCCCCGTCAGCCGTAGATCCCCGCTGGCTTCGGCCCACCCCACCGCCCCTGGAGCCCCAGGAAGAGCCCCTCATCTTCCAGCAGTTGGAGATCGACCATTACGTGGGTGAGTTTGCGGGGTAGAGGCAGGGTGGACGAAGGGGCCCTGGGCTCTGCCCCTCTGGTGGTCACAGTCCTCAGGAGGAGATGGACACAGGTGGTCCCACCCCAGTGACCAGGGCTGTGAGAGGAAGGGCGGGGGTCCAGGAAGGCTTCCTGGAGGTGGTGAGCATCTTCCAGCTGATGCCTGAAGGTGAGAAGAGCTGGCTCCTTGCAGAGAAGAGAGACATATGTTTTGTTTTGTTTTTTTTTTGAGATAGAGTTTCACTTTGTCGCCCAGGCTAGAGTGAGTGCCGTGGCGTCAGCCTAGCTCACAGCAACCTCAAACTCCTGGGCTCAAGCAATCCTCCTGCCTCAGCCTCCCGAGTAGCTGGGACTACAGGCATGTGCCACCATGCCCGGCTAATTTTTTCTATATAATTAGTTGGCCAATTAATTTCTTTCTATTTATAGTAGAGACGGGGTCTCGCTCTTGCTCAGGCTGGTTTTGAACTCCTGACCTCAAGTAATCCTCCCGCCTCGGCCTCCCAGAGTGCTAGGATTACAGGTGTGAGCCACTATGCCCAGCCGAGACATATGTTTTTACATCCATCCGTCCGTCCATCCATCCATCCATCCATCCATTCATTCATTCATTCTTCCATATAGTTAGCGACTTCCAAGCATCTACGTTCAGCCAGGGCCTGTTGCAGGCAGGAAGGTCCCTGCCCTTCTAGGCTCACATTCTAGAAGGAAAGACAATAAACAAGGACCTGTAACGCCAGGTGGCGGTGAGGGTTACGGAGGAAGGTAAAGTAGGTGGAGGGTACTGGAGTGTATCGTGGAGGTCGGGAAAGGCCTGGGAGGGGGTGACTGGGAGCCGTGGGGATGTCTGGGAAAGAGGGGTTCCTGGCAAGGGTCCTGAGGAGGGAGGGACATGTCTGAGATGTTTAAGAAACAGTAAGGAGGAGACCAGTGTGGCGGGAGTAGGGGCGAGGGGTGCAGACGAAGGCAGGGCGGTCACTGAGGTCTTGAGGGCCCAGGCAAGGACATCGAGGAGCCCTCCAGGCTTCCGTCCCAAGCGAGCTGGTGCGTGCTTGGTATGGGAGCGACTCCAGCTGTGTACGGGGCTCTCTGCGGAGAATGAGAAGACAAGACACACAGCCGACCGAGCACTGGTGTCGTGAGTACGTAAAGACCAGGCGGATCTCCGCAGCAAGAAAACAAACAACCCAGTTCAAAATGGACTAAAGACTTGCACAGATGGTTTCACCCAAGAGGACAGATAGACTGACAATACCAGGTGCCAGTGAGGACGCAGAGCAACTAGAACGCTCGGACGCTGCTGGTGGGAGAGTGACATGGCGTGGCCACTCTGGAGGACAGCTTTGCAGTTTCTTTTTGTTGTTGTGTCTTGTTTTGTTTTTGTTTTTTTTTTTTTTGAAACAAAGTCTTGCTCTGTTGCCCGGCTAGAGTGCTGTGGCATCAGCCTAGCTCACAGCAACCTCAAACTCCTGGGCTCAAGTGATTCTCCTGCCTCAGGCTCCCAAGTAGCTGGGACTACAGGCATGCGCCACCATGCCCGGCTAATTTTTTCTATATATTTTTAGTTGGCCAATTAATTTCTTTCTATTTTTAGTAGAGACGGGGTCTTGCTCAGGCTGGTTTCGAACTCCTGAGCTCAAACGATCCGCCCACCTCGGCCTTCCAGAGTGCTAGGATTACAGGCGTGAGCCACCATGCCCAAGCTTTTTTTTTTTTTTTTTTAAGACAAGGTCTTACTATGTTACCCAGGCTGGAGTGCAGTGGCACGACCATAGCTCACTGCAGCCCTGAACTCCTGGGCTCAGCGATCCTCCTGCCTCAGCCTCCTGAGTAGCTAGGAGTGCAGGCATGCGCCACCACGTCTGGCCAATTTTTCTACTTTTTGTAGAGTTGGAATCTTGCTGTGTTGTCGAAGCTGGTCTCGAACTCCTGACCTCCTGCCTTAGCCTCCCGAAGTGCTGGGATTACAGGTGTGCGCCACCACGCACAGCCTGCTGAAGGTTTCTTAGAGTTTGAAACCTACTTTTACCATAGGACTGGCAATGCCACTCCTAGCAGAACAACAACTTAGGTTCAAACAAACCTTGTATGCGGGTGTTAACGGCAGCTCTGTTCATAAGCACCAAAACTGGGAACAATCCAGGTGTCCTGCAGCAGGCGAACAGATAAAACAAACTGCAGTTCGTCTGCAGCGTGTGACACTGCCCCACAGTGAAGAGGAACGGACTGTGACACAGGCAGCGATGCTGGTGACTCTCAAAGCCGCCATGCTGAGTGAAAAAAGCCAGGCTTCAAAGGTTACGTTCTGGATTGTTCTGTTTGCGTGGACAGTCTTGAGAAGACAAAAAACCGCAGTGACAGAGAACAAGATCAGCGGGTGCCAGTGGCGGCGATCACAGAGGGCCGCTCGAGGGAGGTGCTTGAGGCAATGGGACTGTTTGCACCCCAGTTTTGGTGGCGGATGTGAAGACCTCTACATGCATTAAAGTTCCTAACGCTGGGCATACACACCAAAAGCTGACTTGACTTTTTGCAGGAATTTTTTTAATGTTGTAGTAAACGGAAGGAGGTCTGCATCTGGCTGCCCTGTGGGTGGCGTCCGAGGAGGACAAGGGTGTGAGCAGGGACCAGGGAGGAGTATGACACCTATAGTGAACAGCGCAGCCAGGCAGGGGCTGTGGGTTTCAGCCCCAGGGGTCTGAGAGACCAGCCTTCAAGGAACCTGGGTGGGTGGCCCCTGCCTTATCCTGTGACTCCCGACCCAGGCCCAGCACGGCCCCTGCCTGGAGGGCCCCCACCGTCCCCCGGCTCCGTGCCTGTGCTCCGCGCCTTTGGGGTCACCGATGAGGGCGTCTCCGTCTGCTGCCACATCCACGGCTTTGCCCCCTACTTCTACACCCCGGCACCCCCTGGTGAGTGCCCCCCATCCCCCGACCCCGGAGACCCTCCCCCTGCCCACCAGAGGCCCCTGCCCCTCTGACCGGCCCCCTCACACCAGGTTTTGGACCCGAGCACCTGAGCGACCTGCAGCGAGAGCTGAACGCGGCCATCGGCAGGGACCAGCGCGGGGGCAAGGAGCTCACGGGGCCGGCAGTGCTGGCCGTGGCGCTGTGCTCGCGGGAAAGTGAGTGATGTCCCGGGGCCCAGCGGGTGGGGCCCCGCGGAGCCGGTCCCAGCCTCCTGTGTCCGCAGGCATGTTCGGGTACCACGGGCACGGCCCCTCGCCCTTCCTGCGAGTCACCCTGGCGCTGCCCCGCCTGGTGGCCCCCGCCCGCCGCCTGCTGGAGCAGGGCCTGCGCGTGCCGGGCCTGGGCACCCCCAGCTTCGCACCCTACGAGACCAACGTCGACTTTGAGATCCGGTACAGCCTCCGCCTCACTTCTCAGACCCCTGTCCCCCTCTGTCCCCTCCCACCGCCCGCCCCCACAGCCGCTGCCCGCTGACCTTCAGCCCCCGCCGTCCCCAGGTTCATGGTGGACGCGGACATCGTGGGCTGCAACTGGCTGGAACTGCCGGCGGGGAAATTCGTCCTGAGGGCCAAGGAGAAGGTGCGGGGCTCCCTGGGTCAGGGCAGGGGGCCGGGGCCCTGCTGGCCCTGACACGCCCGTCCCCACAGGCTACGCTGTGTCAGCTGGAGGCGGACGTGCTGTGGTCAGACGTGGTCAGCCACCCCCCAGAAGGGCCGTGGCAGCGCATCGCGCCCCTGCGCATACTCAGCTTCGACATCGAGTGTGCTGGCCGCAAAGGTCTGTCTGCAGGGCCTGGGGCGCCTCCCTCCCTCTGGATGTCACTGATGTGCCTGGCGCGGTGTGGGGAGAGCAGGCCTGGCAGAGGGGACAGCAAGTGCAAAGGCCCTGAGGCAGGAATGGGGGGCCTGGTGGTGAGGGTGGAGCAGGAACCAGGGGCCGGGTCTTGTAGCTGCTGAGGGCAGTGGGGACGAAGGGTGAGGACAGGCTGGAAGAGGGAGGGAGATGCGGCCACGTTGGTGTGTCGTGGGGAGAGGCAGGAGTAGGTCCCGCGCGTCCCCCTCCTCCCTCCCCTGCAGGCATCTTTCCTGAGCCCGAGCGCGCCCCCGTGATCCAGATCTGCTCTCTGGGCCTGCGCTGGGGTGAGCCGGAGCCCTTCCTGCGCCTGGCGCTCACCCTGCGGCCCTGCGCCCCCATCCTGGGCGCCAAGGTGCAGAGCTACGAGAAGGAAGAGGACCTGCTCCAGGTGGCTCTCGCTGCACCCCCCACTATTTTCCTCGGCGCCCCCACCCCGACCTCCACACCCCGAGCCGTCCCAGGCGGGGACCCTGGTCTGCGGGTTTGGTCGGAGCCCTGTGCTCGGAGGGCTGAACATTCCCTCTGGGCCCTGCAGTATTTCAGAGGCAGGAGGTGGGGCTGGGCTTCCAGACCATTCCCGGAGTAGGGGTCCGAGGCCGAGGGATGAGCAGGGTGACCCGTGTGTTCCCACCGCCAGGCCTGGTCCAGCTTCATCCGCATCATGGACCCCGACGTGATCACTGGCTACAACATCCAGAACTTCGACCTTCCCTACCTCATCTCTCGGGCCCAGACCCTCAAGGTGAGGGCGGGCGGGTGGACAGGCTCCGCAAAGACTCACCGCAGGGCCGGGCGCTGTGGCTCACGCCTGTGATCCTAGCACTCTGGGAGGCCGAGGCGGGCAGATTGCTCGAGGCCAGGTGTTCGAGAACCAGCCTGAGCAAGAGCGAGACCCGTCTCTACTATAAATAGAAAGAAATTAATTGGCCAACTAATATATATAGAAAAAATTAGCCGGGCATGGTGGCGCATGCCTGTAGTCCCAGCTACTTGGGAGGCTAAGGCAGGAGGATTGCCTGAGCCCAGGAGTTTGAGGTTGCTGTGAGCGAGGCTGACGCCACGGCACTCACTCTAGCCTGGGCAACAAAGCGAGACTCTGTCTCAAAAAGAAAAAAAAAAAGACCCGCACCCGGGGCCCCAGGGCCCCAGGCCCCCTCACTGCTCCCTTCCCTGTGGCTCTGTCCCCTTGGCTGTCCCTCTTGCTCTGTGTATCCGCAGCCTGTCACCCCCCAGCAGCTCCAGGGGCATCCTGGGCCCGGCCCTGTCCTGTTCAAAGTCTACAACGTCACTGGCTTTTGTCAGAGGCGAAGAGGGCGTCACGGTCATGTGGGAGGAGGCCTGTGTGTTCACAGCTGCGGGCTGAAGCTTAGAGGGGTCCGCGAGCCGTGGAACTAGTCCTTGAGTCCGGGCCTCGCTTTAGCATACGACAGGATGAGGCCAGGCATGGTGGCTGGCGCCAGTAATCCCCGCACTTTGGGAGGCTGAGGTGGAAGGATTGCCTGAGGCCAGGGGTTCTAGAGCAGCCTGGGCAACATAGCAAGACCCCATGTCTACAAAATATTTAATATTAAAAACATCAGCTGAGCATGGTGGCATGCACTTGCTGTCCCAGCTACCCAGGAGATGGAGGAAGGAGGGTCACTTGAGCCTGGGAGTTCAAGACTGCAGTGCCACTGTGCTGCTCCAGCTCGGGTGAGAGCGCAAGACCCCGTCTCTAAAAAAAAAAAAAAAAAAGGCAGAATAAGGGAAACGATAATAGTAATAATGAAGAATAAGGAAAAGGGGGAGTTCACTGAAGACCATGACGGTTTGGGTGCTTGTGTCGTCTGGTGTGAGCGTGTAATGGTGTGTTAGTTTCCCCGACCTGCTGTTACAAAGTACCACAGGTGACTCGTGTGGCTTAAAACGACAGAGGTTGGTTGTGCCATGGCTCTCAGGCTGGAAAGCCGAGGCCTGGTGCTGGCAGGGCTGGTCCTCAGTGACACGAGGGCTAAGGGCCTGTCCCAGGCCTCCCGTCGACGGGCGGATGGCCGTCTCCGCCCTGTCTCTTCACGTTGTCTTCCCTCTGTGCACGGCTCTGGGTCCCAGTTTCCCCTTTTTACAAGGGCACGGTCGTACTGCGTTAGGGCCCACCCCCATGGTCTCAGCTTGATCCCTGCGAAGGCTTATTTCCAGATGAGTCACGTTCTGCGGTGCTGGCTTTGGACTTCAGCATCTCAGGGGAGGGCACGATTCGGTCCCAAGCAGGGGCTGTATTGTGTTATCGCACATGTGTTGTATGCGTTTGGGCAGTTTGGCAAGGAAAAAACAAAACAGACTCTTACGATTCCCAGCAGCTCCAGGAGGAAGTCCCCCCACCTGCCTGGCATTGACACCCGGGCCATGGCATGGCATGGACCCCTCTCCTCTGCATGCCCTTCGCTCTACTCTGAGCCCAGCTTCCCTGCCTCAGTCTCCCCTCCAGGCTGGGCCCGACAGCCTATGTGCTCCCCGGCGCTCTCAGTCCAGTGCTCCAGGCCGCCCCCGGGCCCCCCCCTCCCCCCCGCTGTCCCCAGCTGGGCCACCCAATCCGCTTGCTGCATCCTTGCTGAGTGTGGCGTCATCCCCCAAATCTGCTCCTCCTGGTCCCCACCTGGGTGCAGCCCGCAGCCACTGGGCACCATGCTTGGTGCCCCCAGCCCACAGGCCCCCCAACTCTCCTCGTCACAGCCCCGGCTGCAGCTTTGTCCTCCCCCCGGACCCCCCAGACTCCCCGGCCTCCAGCCCCAGCGCGTCTGTGATCCAGGGCTGCCCCTGCTCCTGGGTCGCCTGCAGAGACGTTGTGGTTGGTCGCAGTCCCGTCCACTCCTGTGACTCAGGGCCCCTGAGCCAGGAGCCAGCCTGTCCCACGCTACAACCTCTCCCCGCCCGCGTGGCTGTCCCACCCCCAGGTACAGACCTTCCCTTTCCTGGGGCGAGTGGCCGGCCTCCGCTCCAACATCCGGGACTCGTCATTCCAGTCCAAGCAGATGGGCCGGCGAGAGAGCAAGGTGGTCAGCATGGTGGGCCGCGTGCAGATGGACATGCTGCAGGTACGGCCGCGTCTGGCCGAGAGGGTCCCCAGCTTTGGGAGGCCGCCGCCAGGCCCATACCCAGCCCGGCCCATCCCACAGGTGCTGCTGCGGGAGTACAAGCTCCGCTCCTACACGCTCAACGCCGTGAGCTTCCACTTCCTGGGCGAGCAGAAGGAGGACGTGCAGCACAGCATCATCACCGACCTGCAGGTGACCCGCCAGGCCCGCCCCTCACCTGCTCCTCCTGACCTCTCATCTGACCTGCATCTTGTCCCCGACCCCTGACCTTTACCTCCTGTGACCTCTCATCTCAACTTTGTGCCCCAATCTCTGACTTCTTTCGTCTGCTTGTGTGGCCTGGAACCTCACCCGCCACCCACCTTTTTCTGACCTCTGTCACTGTCACTTGCTCTGCTCTGCTGCCCTGACCCCTAGTCCCCACTGGCCTTTCTGACTGCTCCCCCTCCCTCTGACCCTGTCGACTGTCCCCACCCGGACCCTTGCCCACTCCATCATCTTTTAGCATCCGGCCCTGGCTTGTCCCGCCTCCCAAGCCCCCCAGGCCACCTTGTCCCCACCCTGGAGCTCCGGGGCCTCCACCCTGACCCTCCGGTGCCTGTCCACAGAACGGGAACGACCAGACCCGCCGCCGCCTGGCCGTGTACTGCCTCAAGGACGCCTACCTGCCGCTGCGGCTGCTCGAGCGGCTCATGGTGCTGGTGAACGCCGTGGAGATGGCGCGGGTCACCGGCGTGCCCCTCAGCTACCTGCTCAGCCGCGGCCAGCAGGTCAAGGTCGTGTCCCAGCTGCTGCGGCAGGTCAGTGGGCGCCATCCACGCCACTGCCTACCAAGGGGCCCTGCCAGGCGCGTCCCCACCCCTGGGCTTGGTCACTCACCCGGCTGCCTCCAGGCCACGTGTCCTGGACGCGCTTTCTTCCCCCACCTTCTAGTCCGCCCGCGCCCACTCCTCCATTCCCGCCCTCTCCCCTCCCAGGCCATGCACGAGGGGCTGGTGATGCCCGTGGTGAAGTCGGAGGGCGGCGAGGACTACACGGGAGCCACTGTCATTGAGCCCCTCAAGGGGTGAGGCCCCGAGGCAGGGCGGGGGCAGGGCGGCGGGGGGCAGGGTGGTGTTCGGGGGGGATCCTGGCCCTGATTCCTCGAGGCTCCTCCCCTCCCAGGTACTACGACGTCCCCATCGCCACCCTGGACTTCTCCTCACTGTACCCGTCCATCATGATGGCCCACAACCTGTGCTACACCACGCTCCTGCGGCCCGGGGCCGCCCAGAAACTGGGGTACGGCGCCTGCGTCAGCACGTGTCCCCCAAGGCCAACCTGGGCCCTATCTTCTGGGGCTTCCAGGCTGGTGGGGCGACAGGCCTAGGCCCCGGAATAGCAGGGAGGGGAGAGGGGTGCACGAGGGGCCTGAGTGTGCTCACGGCCGAGGCCCGGACAGCAGGGCAGAGGTGGGGCTGGAGGAGGAGAGGCGGCCGGGCAGTCACCGCCACTGTCTCCCACCCCAGCCTGACCGAGGATCAGTTCATCAAGACGCCCACTGGGGACGAGTTTGTGAAGACGTCGGTGCGGAAGGGGCTGCTGCCCCAGATCCTAGAGAACCTGCTCAGCGCCCGGAAGAGGTGAGCTCTTGACGCCCCTCCTTGCTCAGCACTCAGATGTGCTGGACGCTCTCAGCAGTCCCTGGCCCTCTCTGGGTCACCCGAGGCTGCCCGCTCCAGGCAGCTGCCACGCTCCCTTGGCCAGAAGCCCCGTGCAGTGCTCTCACCTCACCCAGCTCTGCGTGGCTTCACTTTCTGGAAAGACGCCCTGACCAGTGCCCAGGCCCAGGCCCCTCCCCAAGCCTCCGGTCTTCCCCTGAGACCTGGGGTACTGCCTGAGTGGCCTTTACCCTGTCCCCTCCAGGGCCAAGGCCGAACTGGCCAAGGAGACAGACCCTCTGCGGCGGCAGGTCCTGGACGGGCGGCAGCTGGCGCTGAAAGTGAGCGCCAACTCCGTCTATGGCTTCACCGGCGCCCAGGTGGGCAAGTTGCCATGCCTGGAGATCTCACAGGTGAGCATGTGGGCCCCTGGCAGGCTCACAGGGGGCGGGCGGGCCCCCGTGTAAGTGTTCAGGGCTGTGTATGGTGGAATCGCATCCAGAGGTCAGGGCCTGGGCAGCCAACTCGCTGGCCGTTTGGAGAGAAGACACCAACACGGCTCGAGCAGTTGTTTCATTCGCTTTATGAGCAAACACCGAGCATGTACTGTGGTCGGGCCTTGCTCTGCACCTTGTGGGTACAGAGGTGACAAGACCGTTAGAGTTCCTGTCCTTGTATGGCTCACAGCCTAGTGGACGTGGACAGGGACAGCAATAAACATGTCTAGGGGGCAAGTGGGGTGCTAAGGGCTGTGCAGGCAGATAAAGCAGGGGCTGGGGGGGAGGGAGGGAAAGGGGATTTATTGAAACCTTAAAATCTGTACCTTCATAATATGCCGAAATAAAAAAAAAAACAGCAGGGGCTGGGCGGGACCTACCACTCTGATGTGGTGATGCTCACGCAGAGTCACCCATCACACGGTCCCCTATAGACCCCCACCCCAGCACGCTGTACCCAGCTCACCTCCTCCTTAGTTCCTGCGAGGGTGGGGCAGGGAGGTAGATTCCTCTCTCACTGATGGGGGAATAGGGAACGGGGCCAAGTCTCTGCTCAGGGGGACTGGGGCAGGGCCGGGGGACGCCCAGCAGCACAGCCAGTCATTGGCGCTTGATTGCTGTGTGTGCTCGATCAGCCCCACAGTGGGTATTTGGTCAGCGGCCGGCTCTGAGGGGGATCGTAGGCAGAGAAGCCCACCGTCTCGCTCACCATCCGCAGCAGAGTCCTGGGCCTGCTTACCCATGGCAGCGTGGACAGAAACACAGACTCGCAGTGAGACCACAAGGGTCTGAGTTTCTGAGATTCCCCCAGGCTGGAATCAGTGCCTCAGCCCCTGGCCTAAGAGAGTCTAAGAGAGTCTCCCTGTCCAGTCTCCTCTCCTGGGGTTTGAGTCCTGGCACATTCCAGACTGGCAGAACAAGTACATCTCTGCTTGGTTACCTCCAGCCATGGGAAGCTCCCTCCCTACTAGGGCACTGTGTCAGTTTTCATGTGGCTCTGGACGGAAGGCTTGGGGGAATCGCCAGTGGGCAGGCCTTCTGGAAGGAGGGGCCTGTGCACACACCCGCCCACCTGCAGTTCTGGAGCTTCTAAGACTGCTATCAGATTGAGTAGCACTAGAAGCACTCACAGTAATGATTTAATACAGCAAAAGGATAGAGGTTAAAATCTGCAAAGGGAAGAGGTATAGAAGGCGGGGCCTAGGAAAGACCAGGCATGTATCTTCTAGTTGTCCTCTCTTCAGTAGGGTCACACACAGGCAGCACTTATTTCTGGAAGCACTGACGCATGACGACACACAGGGAGAATTGCCAACTAGACACACAGGGAGAATTGCCAACTAGGGAATCTCACCCTCGCTTTGGTCTTTAGTATTCATAGTTTTTACTGGATGTCATGTAGGCATGGAGCACCCATGTGACTGATATTAGTTACTCAGTCTCTAGCCACCTCCTCCCCATAGGTCCAACTGATAACATGGCCCAAGGACCCCACCATACACCACGTTGTTAGCATAAACTACCTGGTGTGGCTCAAGGTCTCAGGTAAACAGAGATACTCTTTATCAGGCAGGATATTCCAAGGGCGTAGAGGTCCCTTCTAAGAGCCAGACAAGGGCTGGACCTTTCTCTGGGCAAGGTGGGTCCCTTACTGCGTGCCACCCTTGCTCCCCTATTTGGCCTTTCAGAATCCTTGGTGGAAAGGGATGAATGTTTGGACATGAGTCTCCGGCCCCCTAAGCAAAAGGCAGGCCAGGAGAAGAAGATAAGAAAGGAAAGAAAAGGAACATAGAATAGGCAGCACAAGTAAAAGGCAGATAATAGATTTAAGCCGAAATACATTAGTAATTACACTAAATGTAAATAGACTAAATGCTCAAGTTAAAAGACAAAGATTTTCTGACTGGATCCACACAAACAGAAACAAAAGAAATACACCCATCTCTTTTTGGTGTTTCTGCCCCCCAGCCTCAGTTTCCTTAATCATAAAATAAGACAATTAGAAAGGAATGGTTTCTCAGTGGGGGTGGTACTACCCTCTATACTGGAGGGGCATTTGTCAGTGTGTAGGTAGGGTCATTTCTGATGTCACAAGTATGGGGGTGGCACTGCTGGCTTTCAAGGAGGGGGCCAGGAATGTCAGTGGTCCTGTACCTCCAAGAGCTGCCCAGAACATCACAGTGTCGGGGAAACACTGAGCCAGCGGCGCCTTCAGGCTACACTTGTTTGATGTTGTCAACTCCTTATCTGTGCCCAGAGCTCTGGGCCAGAGAACCCACTTCTTTCCAACAGACCACTGAAGAGCAGCCCGGTAGCTTCATTTTGCAGATTTGGAAGCTGAGGCCTGGGTGAGCAGCGTGGTTCTTCCAAGCTCGTGCTGCAAGGAAGTGGCAGAGGCGGGACCCCTCCAGCCTCTGTCCCCTGCAAATGACCTCTGGGCCTTCACTCTGTGTGATCCTCCACCCCACAGAGCGTCACCGGGTTCGGGCGTCAGATGATCGAGAAAACCAAGCAACTGGTCGAGTCCAAGTACACAATGGAGAATGGCTACCACACCAATGCCAAGGTCAGGGCTGCTCCGACTCTGCCCTAAGCTGGGGTGGGGCAGGGGGGACTGCTGGATGCCAGGCCATCTGTCCACATGCCCCCTGGTCTCACCCTGTCCCGCTCTCCTGCCACATCCCTGGGCTTGCTCAGCACTGCCCCCCCCCCCCGGGGGTTGGCAGGAGGTACCCTCTGTCACACACGCACCCTCCCCAGGTGGTCTATGGCGACACCGACTCCGTCATGTGCCGATTCGGTGTGTCCTCTGTGGCTGAGGCGATGGCCCTGGGGCGAGAGGCCGCAGACTGGGTGTCAGGTCACTTCCCATCGCCCATCCGGCTGGAGTTTGAAAAGGTACTTGGGCCCCTGCCACCACGCCCCGGACTCAGCAGAAACTAACGTGGGTCTTGCCAGTGTGGGGCTTGAGTGTGTACTGAGTTGGGGATCCTGCGGGGTGTCAGGGTGTCTCCATTTTGGGGTACTCCGAGTATCCACTCTTTGGGTTCACAAGCCCCAGTGTCAAGGTATTTTGCTGCCTGGATTCTCCTGAGTTTGGGGCCTTGGGCTTTGTTACACAGGACAGCATCTGCTTTTTGAAAACCCTGTTACAAAGTCTGTGGTTTTGAGGTTTCCCAGCACCTGTCAGATGTGGGGGCTGCCCGCAGCAGTGGGGACCCTGCCAGGGTGTTTCTTGCATCTGTGCACCCTTGTCTAGTCCTCCCATCTCTCCGTGTGTCAGGCTTGGCCCCAGGAGATATCATGCCATATTTATTTTTTTTGGTAAGAGACAGGGTCTCGCTGTGTTGCCCAGGCTGGAGCACAGTGGCTACTCCCAGCTGCGGTCATAGTTCACTGCAGTCCCCTACTCCTGAGCTCGAGTGCTCCTCCTGACTCAGGCTCCGAGTAGCTAGGACTGCCGGCGTGTGCCCCGCGCCTGGTCTTCAGGCTGCATTTTTTCTCCATGGTTCAAACATGGATCTCTGGGGGCCCCAGATCTCAGACTTGGAGCCTTGCAGTGTGGGAAGTCTGTGCTTCCTGGCTCTGCACTGGGCCTAGTCTTGTCTGCCTTGGTGGGGAGTCTCATCACATCGCCTGTCGTGTTGCAGGGGTGTCTCTAGGCTGGTCCCAGTCCCTGTTTCAGATCAGGGGGCCCTGGAGTGCTGAGGCTGCTCAGGAGCCACTTAACAGCAGCACACCAGGGTCGCAGGGTCCATCCTGCCAGGTTCGGGGCTTGTCTCCTCAAGCGTCCGAAGCCTGCGTCTCCGGGCCCATCCCCGTCTGCCCTTGTTTTCTGGAGAGAGTCTCAGGACTGGGGACCCCCACGGTCTTAGGGTCTCAGCCACCGGTCACTCCCAGGTCTACTTCCCCTACCTGCTCATCAGCAAGAAGCGCTACGCGGGTCTCCTCTTCTCCTCCCGGCCAGACGCCCACGACCGCATGGACTGCAAGGGTCTGGAGGCCGTGCGCAGGGACAACTGCCCCCTGGTGGCCAACCTCGTCACTGCCTCGCTGCGCCGCCTGCTTATCGACCGGTATGTGGGACCCCTACCCAGCCCCTCCTCTGGGGACACAGGTATCAGGCCAGCACTTCCTCGGTGGGGAGGCTGTGGGGGGAGTCGCCTCGGACAACGGTGGGTTCAGGCCTCGCCTCTGCCACCGTGCAGCCTGGGGCTGGGCAGGACCCTCCTCAGCCCAGGAACAGTGGAGGTGCCAGCCTGGCCCTCAGTGGCCACTGGTGACGCCAGCCTGTCCGGCCCACCTGCCCCACAGAGACCCGGAGGGCGCTGTGGCCCACGCGCAGGAAGTCATCTCGGACCTGCTGTGCAACCGCATCGACATCTCGCAGCTGGTCATCACCAAGGAGCTGACCCGCGCCGCCGCCGACTACGCCGGCAAGCAGGCCCACGTGGAGCTGGCCGAGAGGTCCGCGGGTGGGCGGGCGGCGCCGTCCAGAAATAGCCCCCTCCTTCCTGCCAGCTGGGCCCACCACTTCCCATGCCGCCCCCCACCAGCCCTCACCCACCCGCCGCTTGGTCTCCACGCAGGATGAGGAAGCGGGACCCCGGGAGCGCGCCCAACCTGGGCGACCGCGTCCCCTACGTGATCATTGGTGCTGCGAAGGGCGTGGCCGCCTATATGAAGTCTGAGGTCAGGCCCACCTGGGCTGCCCGCACCCTGCCAGCCCCCTCCACTCTCACTTCTGCTTTCCGAGATGGGCGGGCCGGCGGTCGGGTGGGGAGGGGCGTGGACCCCACGGGGCCTGAGAACCACCCCCTGCGCCCTCCCCCGGGAGTCAGTCTCTCAGCCCCTCCGGATTTACTCTCACATCCCTTTGCTCCCCGCTTAGAAAGGAGGCCCCAGCCAGGCGCGGTGGCCCACACCTATAATCCTAGCACTCAGGGAGGCTGAGGCTGGAGGATCGCTTAGGCTCAGAAGTTCGAGACCAGCCTGAGCAAGAGCGAGACCCCATCTCTACTAAAAATAGAAAGAAATTATATGGATAACTGAAAATATATAGAAAAAATTAGCCGGGCATGGTGGCGCATGCCTGTAGTCCCAGCTACTCGGGAGGCTGAGGCAGGAGGATCGCTTGAGCCCAGGAGCTTGAGGTTGCTGTGAGCTAGGCTGATGCCACGCACTCTAGCCTGGGCAACAGAGTAAGACTCTGTCTAAAAAAAAAAAGAAAGAAAGAAAGGAGGCCCCAGTCCCTGCCCTGTACACACAGCTGTCCAGCCCTGACTTCCCTGGGTTCACAGTGCTCCCCTCCTACCCAGAGTCCTGTGACCCACATCTCAGGCCCTGTGACCTCTGACCCTGACTCCTTCCTTGTCCTTGTTCCCCCTGTGAACTCTGATCCTTCCTTGGTGACCTGAGGGTCCCCAGCATGGGCCACAGAGCCACAGAGTCTCTGTCGCCCAGAGACTCCTCCTTGATCTCAACCCCATCCAGACCCAGGCACGTGTCACAGCCTGCAGGGCAGCACTCACGCCCAGACACTGCCCATGCTATCTGTGGTCCTCCTGCCACCAGTGGTTCCCAGGGCCCTTGCCCTTGGCCGCCTGGTGGGTGACGTGCATCGTGTGGCCGCAGGACCCGCTGTTCGTGCTGGAGCACAGCCTGCCCATCGACACGCAGTACTACCTGGAGCAGCAGCTCGCCAAGCCACTGCTGCGCATCTTCGAGCCCATCCTGGGCGAGGGCCGCGCCGAGGCCGTGCTGCTGCGTAAGGGCGAGGATGGACGGGAGGGGCTCCCCGGGGTCCCGGAGGGCACCAGCCCACCGCCTGCCCGCCCCTCCTGCAGGGGGTGACCACACGCGCTGCAAGACGGTGCTCACGGGCAAGGTGGGCGGCCTCCTGGCCTTCGCCAAACGCCGCGACTGCTGCATCGGCTGCCGCACGGTGCTCAGCCACCAGGGTGAGCGCCCGCCGGCCACCCGGACCCCAGCCCCAGCCGTCTTCCCCTGTCACCCTGGGCCCCACACCCCCCCCACAAGCAGGCACCGCGCCAAGGTGCTGGGCCCCTGGGTGGAGGCTCCCCTTTGCCTGCACCCCCACAGGAGGGTCCTCGGACCCCACCCCCGGACTTCCCCAGGGGAGTTTTCCCCACACACGGGCTCCCTTGTTCTCTGGCCTCTGGGGACTTTTGGAAGCCGGGATGGGCCGTGGGCAGGGAAGGGGCAGGGATGTGGTGGCCAGGCCCTGGCCGAGCCCCAGCACCCCGAGCTGACCCAGTCCCGCCCCCGCCAGGAGCCGTGTGCAAGTTCTGCCAGCCTCGGGAGTCGGAGCTGTATCAGAAGGAGGTGAGAGGCCGGGAGGCTGGGCAGGGGGTGCAGGGGGCCGGGGAGTCCGCGGCCCTGCTCAGTCCTGCTGTCCCCAGGTGTCCCACCTGAATGCCCTGGAGGAGCGCTTCTCGCGCCTCTGGACGCAGTGCCAGCGCTGTCAGGGCAGCCTGCACGAGGATGTCATCTGCACCAGGTGTGTGCCCCGTACCCCCCCCCTGCCTGCCACACCCCTCCCAGCTCCTGGCCTGTGGGTCGTGGGCCGAGCCTCCCTCTCCAGGGTCTCTTCCTGCCCCCCCTCCCGCCCTTCCCCTCTGGCTGTGGGGCCTCCTGAGCCTCAGTGTCCTTGCCTGCAAAGTGGGCCCATCCCAGCCCCCCAGAAGGTGGGTGCTCAGAGCAGCAGGGCCGGGCACCCACTATCTGCCCGGGAATGGCACACCCAGCCATCCTGGCCCCCTCCCCCAGGGAGGGGCTGGGCTTTCCCCAGGGAACGGGCAGGCGGGACGGGTTCCCACACCAGGTGACAGGTGATATACGGCGTGGCCCGATCCTCGCCGGGTACCCGCTGTTATCGGCCCCCCCTTCGCGCCCACTGAGCAAACAGCCTGCCGCAGGAGGCGAGTGGGCTGCAGGCAGGGGCCAAAGTCCTGGGAACAGCCCCTGGCTGAGGGAGGGGTGCTCACTGCCCCCACCCCATCCCCGGGCCTGACCCCGCCGCCACCCGCAGCCGGGACTGTCCCATCTTCTACATGCGCAAGAAGGTGCGGAAGGACTTGGAGGACCAGGAGCAGCTTCTGCGACGCTTCGGGCCCCCTGGCCCTGAGACCTGGTGACCCTGGAAGCATCTTTGAGGGCTGGGGCGGGGTGAGAATTAATAAAGCTCAGGCCTTTTGCTACCTGGTATTCTGTGGTCTCTGGGGGGAAAGGTCGTATCCTGTAGCCCAGCCCAGACCCCCCCATCCCGGAAGCCCCCTGCTGGACTTCCTTTCCCTCTGTACTGAGGTTTTTGCTGCCAGGCCCATGCAGGCCAGGCCTGCCTCAATTTCCTTTTTGACCCCCCCCATGCAGCTATGGGTGAATGTCTCCACACACGCTCTCCTCTGCCCCTGCTCAGGGCACCCAGGTGTCTGGCCCCAGCCCCGCCCTCCAGGTGCTGACCTGTTTTCTCCAGGCCCTGGGGCAGCCCCTGGCACAGAGGCTTCCACTCCCCGGCGTGACCGAGGGCACCCCCCTGCCACGTCACACACCCACGATGTTTCCACGTCGGGGTCCTGGTGATCAGCTTCCGGTCTGCTTTCCCCCAGCCCCTGTCCACGTATGAGACCCCCGGCGATCCCCGTGTCTGTCCCTGTGGCCCTCGCTGCCTCCTGACACCGACATGTACATCCCTTGGGGACAGAGTCCGGCTGCCGCCCCCCGCCCCACCCCTCGGCCCAGCCCCTCCTGCTGCAGTGTGGCTCCTGGGTCCAGCTCCCACCGTTCCTGCCCGGGCCCTTCATGGACCTCCCTGGCCCCTTGCTTTTTGGGGTCCCCCAATCCAGCTCCTCTCCCAGCCCCACCCCCTGTGGGGATCCCCAATTCCAGGCAGCCCCTGGCCCGCCCTCCCTGCCACGTGACCACAGGGTTGTGCAATCCAGCCCCTTCCCTGACCCCCTCCCCGAGGGGATTTTCGAGGAGGGCCGGGCGATGCCCCCCCCAGGGGGCCGGGCCAAGGTATAAATGGGGCGGGCGGCCACAGGCGGCAAGCTCCAGCTCTGCACCACCATGCTCGCCCTGGAGGCTGCACAGTGAGTGGGGTCCCCCTCCCTGCACTCGGGACCCCCAGCCCCAGCCCCCTCCGGCCCCTCACCTGCCCCTCACCCACGGCAGTGGTCTCTGCCCCGCCCAGGGCAGGTGGGTGGGAGGGGAGGGGTCCACCCTGTCCCCTGCCCAGCTGGTTCTCTCCCCTCTCCACCTCCAACCTCGGGCTCTTTCCCCACATGCCTGTCTTTCCTGGCCCCCAAATAGCTCATTTCCCTGGGACACTTGCTTCTGTCCCCTCCGCTGGTGTCCTCTGTGGCTCTCACGCTGCCTGCCTCCGCCTCTGCCCTGGTCTCACTGTGTCGCCCTCGCTGTGTCCCCGTCTCGCTCCGTGTCTGGCTGTATCTGTGTTTCTGTCTCTGTCTCCCTCTCCCCGTCTCTTTGCCGCTCTCTCTGTCATCTGCTTCTCCTCCCTCACCCCGCACACCACCTCTCTATCCCGGGGACTCGAGATGCTCTCTGCCTGGGCGCGTGGCTGTCTCTGCCCAGACATCTCTCCATCCCTCTCGCCCGGTCCAAGGTGCACTCATTTAACCGACTTGCCACCAGGCCAGCTTGGCCCAGGCCCCCTCCCCCCACCTCCTCTCCGGGGACTTTCTCTCCCTCACTTTCTCTGCCCCCCCCAGCCTGTGTCTATGCAAATCCCAGGGAGGGGGGGACATTTGCCTGGCCCCCGCCCTCCACTTCCTGTCCCAGTGGGGAGTGGGGTGGGTGAGTGCGGTGGGGCAGGTCTCACGCAGGGACACCGAGCCCGACTGCAGAGACAGCAGCTGTGCCCACTGCTGCCACCCCCATCAGCCCCCGACCACTTGGAGGTCAGGTGGCTGAAGACAGCCCCGACATGCCCCTGTGTCTCTCCCCCTCCAGGCTCGACGGGCCACACTTCAGCTGTCTGGTGAGTCGGGGCCCCTGGGGGCCAGGGAGGGGCGGCCCACCAGTGACCTCCCTCAGAGAGGTCACTTGCTCCCTGCCTCGGTTTCCCCTTCCATCCCTTCCTGTCGCTTTGTCTTTCTGAACTCCCCCTTGGTATCTCCCGCCACCCCCATCCCATCACAGCCACATTTCTAACGTCTGTCCTGCACTCAGACTGAGCCCGCTTCCCTGCGACTTTGTGCGTCTTGTCCCCTGCCCACCCCACAGTCAGCAAATATACACACACGTCTCTTCTGTCCCTTCCTCCTGTTTTGTATTTTTAAAATTTCGATTCTGTAGTATTTCAGACACAAGAATACTATGCCCAACATCCTTGCACCCACGACCCAGTCTGAGGACGAAAACCTGAGGGCTGCGGCCGAGAGAACCCCTCCCCCACCCGGTCCCCTCCTCTTGTTTTGTTTTGTTTTTTAATTGAGGTGTAACTTACAGGTCAGTGAAGTGACAAGTCCCGAGTACACCGCAGTGAGTTTTCACATTACGCGTACACCTGGGTCGCCACAAACCAGATCAAGACACAACACTTTCATCATTCCAGAATATCCGCCCATGTCCTTTCCCACTCAATACTCGATATTTTCCACCATCGATTAGTGGTGGCTGTTTTTGAACTTTATACAAAGTGAGCCATGCAGTGTGTCCCTCTCGGGGTCTGGCTTCCTGGGCGCAGCAGGAAGTGTGTCGGGTGTTTGTCCCATGTTCCGCTGTGTCGCGCTCCACCACCGCGGCTTGTACCTCTGCACCTGCTGGTGGACACCTGGGCTGTTCCCAGTTGGGGGCTATTGGTCAAGCTTCTGTCATTCTTCTTCTTTTTTTTTTTTTTGCGTCTTCTGGTAAGGACCGGAAAACCTGCTAGACATAACACTGTCTGATGATTGTTCTTGAACACGGCTATCTCGTGGGCATACATTTTCCATTCTCTGGGGTAAAATTCCTCGGAGTGAGATTGCTGGGTCACAGGGACAGGGTATCGTCCCCAGTTGCTAAAGCAAACACATGATTCTTGGGACAAGTGGGAGAAATATAGAGTACATGGGTTTGAGAAGCGTTGAGCTCCAGCCTCTGCAAAAACACCTCCACCTGCTCTTGCCCCTCGCCCCCCGGGGCAGACAAGGCGGGGGTTCTCCCATCCCATGTGCTGCCTGCACACCTGCAGGGGTCTTGGGAGCCCACGGTCCCAGCAGGAGCTGGCTGCCGGGTGTCCGTCTTGCATTGCGTCTGTCTCTACTGTCTGTATCTCTGTATGTCTCTGTGCCCTGTCTCCGTGTCTCTCCCTTTCACTGTCTCTGTCTGTCTCTGTGTCCTCTCCAGCGTCGCCTCTTCTCTCCTCTGTCTGTGTTGGAGTCTCCCAAGGGTCCAGGGTGGGGTTGGGGGCTCTCTGAAGCCTGCGCTGACCCCTCCTCCCTCCCCACCCCATCAGTACCCAGACGGCGTCTTCTATGACCTGGACAGCTGCAAGCACTCCAGCTACCCCGACTCAGACGGGGCTCCTGGTGAGTGACCCCAGCCCCCTCCCCCAGGCCTTGGACCCATTTCACAGATGGGGTGCTGAGGCCCAGGGCAGGGCTTGACCTAGCACAGCGGGATAAGGGTAGCCCAGGTCTCCAGGCCTCCTCCCCTTCCCCCTCCCACCCAGCTGCTCCCCCATGCAAATCCTGGGGTTACATATTTGCACAGCCCACAATGGCCTGTCTGTGCTGGGGGCTTCAAGTAGGAGGAGGCCTCAGCCAGACCGCCCAGCTTCTGACTCGGTGCCCTTCCCCCAGATCCCCTGTGGGACTGGGCCGGGTCCCCACCTGTCCCAGCTGCCCCCTATGAAGCCTTTGACCCAGCAGTGGCCGCTTTTGGCCACCCCCAGGCTGTCCAGCTCTGCTATGGACCCTCGGCCTACAGCTCTGCAGGGAGCCTCGACCCGGCTCCCAGCCTGGAGGCCGCAGGGCCCGGCCTCCCAGCGTACCCCACAGAGGACTTCGCCAGCCAGGTGAGTGGCAGGGAGCTAGTTAAAATCAAGCCCTGTCATCTGATTGCGGTTTACTGGGTGACAAGCCCTGCGTTAAAACCCGTGCACATAGTGACCCCTTGAGCAACCTCGGAGGTCAGGTACGGCCATGACCCCTCGCGCGAGTGGGCAAAGAGAGGCAGAGGCGAAGCGAGGGCAGCACGGCTGGGGGGCTGCATCGGGCAGGCTTCCAAGACACGGCTCGGGTGTGCCTGGCCACAACAGGCCACGCCGTCCACAAAGTTGGGTCAGAGCAGGGAGGGCCACAGCAAGGGGCCCGAGTGGGGGAAGTGGAGGGAGAGAAGGGGGCCCTGGATGTGCAGGTGACCCTGACCTTCCGCAGACTCTGGGGCCCCCGGCATACGCCCCGTACCCCAGCCCCGTGCTGTCGGAGGAGGAGGATGTGCTGCTGGACAGCCCCGCCCTGGAGGTTTCGGACAGCGAGTCGGACGAGGCCCTCATGACTGGCCCCGAGGGGAGGGGATCTGAGGCAGGTATGTGGGGGTGGATGGGGTGGGGACGCCAAGTGGGGGTCGGGGAGTAGGGCTAGAGGAACCGTGGCTTCCCAAGCACTTACTGCATACTCCAGTGCTGAGGGCAGTTCCCAGCTCCACACCCGCTGCTAGCTGTGTGACCTTGGGCAAATGCCTCTACCTCTCTGTGCCTTGGTTTCCTCCTGTCTGTGCAGTGGGGATGGCAGTGATAAGTGTCTACCCTTGTGAGGTCATTAGGAGATAAAACGGGATCACACGTGTACATGGGACAGCAGCGCTTGGCACAGAGCAAGCACTCAATAAGTTGACATCTTCACTGTCATTATCCACAGAGTGGCAACAAAAATAACCTCAAGATCAACTCCCTACTATTCAACCTCTGCTCTGCCCATGTGCCCAACATCCATTATACTCAACTCTGAGAAGTTAGGGACATGAGCGACTCTCTGTATCTGGGCCTCGATTTCCCCTCTGTAAGCTGGGCATCCTCCTCCTCCCATCTCATGGGTAGGGTCCTTCATCCCGGAGGGTAGCTGTGTAGCAACTGGCAAAGCACCTGGCACCAAATGCTCCCCAGGGCTTTGTAAAAGTCACACACACCCACATTCGCCTCATTTATGGCTGAAGAGACTCTAACGGAGAGAGGTTAAGTCACCTGTTTTAATTTAGATGGAGAGTGAGTCCCAGTGATTAGGAGAGACACAACATGGAAATAAAGATTTTATTACTTACAGGTCCTCAGGGGTAGGTGGCATTCTTCGAGGCCACACACACGCAGGCCAGGGAGCACAGGCACGGGGAGAGAGAGGGACCCGTGGGCCAATGCCTTTACTGGGGTCCAGGGTGTCATCCAAACCGGTTTCCTGCAAGTAGGCTCCAGTTCCAGGAGGTCTGTGTCTGAGAGGTGATCACTGAGACCCCCTATCTGGGGCCTGGGGGCCAGCGGGGCTGTCAGGAAGGCTGCATCGAGCTGTCCCATAGGGAGGCGGTCACCAGGTGGCAATAGTATAAGGCAGGTATCTGCGATCCACCACATTTCGGACCATTCAATGTTCTTCAAGGGGGTGGGGGGGAGGGGAGCGTAGGTAGAACTGGAAACGGTCAGGGGCGACTGAGCCCTGCTTCCGGTATGAGAAAGTCCAGCTTAGGTTTAAAATGGGGGCTGAGAAAACATAAAGTGATAGAATTCACTACATCACCACCCCATGTTGACACAGCTGGGAAATGGCAGAAGGTTCTCGTACCCAGTGGCCTGCTTTGAAACCCTAAGCTCAGTGGGGTCCTTGCTGCTTGTCGGAGCCCAGGAGTCACGTGCCTCGGCCTCTCCAGGGACCCCGTGTCCCGTCTGGGCTGGGCGGCTGGGAGACCAGGAGCTGGAGAAATGGCCAGGCCCGTTCAAACTGAGCCCAGGCCCATTCGCGGCCAGTGAGCTCCGCAATCAATAACAGGAGCTCTGGAGGAGCACTGTCAACCCATGTCACAGGTTCCTCCACTCGCCGGCTCAGCAAACGCGTGCGACTGTGTGCTGGCCGCAGAGCGGGAGACAGGACAGACGCAGATCCCAAAAACTGAAGCGCGGGAGGGGGTGGCGTTCCGGGGCTGACAGCTGCAGGGAGGGAGTGACTTGCCCGACGGGACTCGGGCGGGATGGGGACAGAGTCAGGGGTGTCCAGCAGGCACCTCCCTCGCCGCACTTCTCTGGATGGGGAGACTGAGGCTGGGGTGGAAGGAGGCTGGGCGGGCGTGGGGGCGGGACCCCCTCCTAACGCGCCCCTACCCCGCCGCAGGAGCCCGCAAGAAGCTGCGCCTGTACCAGTTCCTGCTGGGGCTGCTGACCCGCGGCGACATGCGCGAGTGCGTGTGGTGGGTGGAGCCGGGCGCCGGCGTCTTCCAGTTCTCCTCCAAGCACAAGGAGCTCCTGGCGCGCCGCTGGGGCCAGCAGAAGGGCAACCGCAAGCGCATGACCTACCAGAAGCTGGCGCGCGCCCTGCGGAACTACGCCAAGACCGGCGAGATCCGCAAGGTGAAGCGCAAGCTCACCTACCAGTTCGACAGCGCGCTGCTGCCCGGCGCCCGCCGCGCCTGAGCCCCGCCCGGCCGCCCCGGGAGCCCCAGACCGCCCGTGGAGCCGCTTGGGGACCTCGCGGCCCAGCCAGGACTCCTCTGGGGTCCCCGTGGCACGTTGGCGTCGCCATGCCCTAGGTCATAGGACCTGCGGAACCCACACTCGAGGTGGGGGAGTGGCCGTAATCCCTAAGGCCTGCGCAGGGGCCCCTGTGGCATTCCTCTGCCACGTAGGGTCCCCAGATGCTCATGCTTTGGGGCTCAGGATTCGTAGACCACTAATGGGGGGGTGCCAGAGTGGGGTACTGCTTCCAGAAGCTTCTCTGGGGTTCCCCAACTGGGCCTGGGACCTCCCCAAGACCCCTTGTGAACCCTGAAGTCTCATTGAGGGGAGCGCACAGATCATCACACCAGGAGGGGGACCCCGCCAGCGACTCTGAGGCCTGTCCAGGGTCCCCTCCTCATGTCTGAGTCCCTCTTGTCAGATCCCAGCTCTCCTAGTCCTTTATCATGTCTCAGATCTCTGTGCCCATCTGTGACTCTTGTCACATCTGTCCCCTCAAATCCCTTTGCCATCCTTGAGATCCTCTGGTTCTCTGGAACCATTCCACTGTCACTTTCTTGTGTCTGGAATTCTCCAATCACACCCAGGGCCCCTCTGGGATCCTTTGTCATGTCCAAAATCACTCTGGTCGGGTCTGGGGTGGGGGGTTCAGTGAACTGGGTCATATCGGGGGCCCTCACTGGGATGTCCTTGTCATATGTGGGATCCACCAATCACATCTGAGGGCCCCCTAGGGTCCCCATCTGATATGCCCCTTTAGGGACCTCACAGCAGCCATACGTTCTCATGAGGACCCTACCCATCCTGGGGGGCCCTCCGTATGGTCACACTGAGGATCATTCTGGCCCCTCAGCCGATTTCTGGGTGATCTTGGCAGCTTCTCCTGTCCTTCCTGACCAGAGGTATCAAGCTGGTCCCCTCCACAATCTAGGCAAACTAGGTCCCTGGTGGTGTTTTCTTTAGTTCACTGCAGCATTTTGGGGTTTGGGTGGGTGGCTGGGTGGGTGGGATCACATTAACAACTTACCTTTCAAAATGGGGAGATTTTATATAATCCAGGTTTCTGCCTTCACTTAAAACTTTGGGCGATCTGGCGACAGTCGGCCAGCTTTGCAGTCTGGGGAGGCCAGAACAGGACGTGGCCCCTACTAATGTGGCATTTTTTCTCCAATGTGCCGCGGTTTCTGCCTCCCCTGGCTGTCTTACCCCAGTGGCTTCTGTCAGCTGCCTGTTTGGCCCCAACCATTTGTGTCTCAACCCCTGGGTAAGCCCAGCTGGAGCTGACGCCTGTGTGACTGTGGGGCTCTGACTGGGACCCCTGGGGAGTCACACACAGCCGTGGTCCAAGAGGACAGAGGTCCAGGTCCTTGAGCCTGGGTGGGCTGGGGGATTAAGGGGAAATGACTGCCAGGCCTGTGTGTCCCTTTGGTGAAAGGAGGAGAGGAGGAGGAGGAGGAAGATCTCAAAAAGTACTTGCAGCCCTGTTGAGCCTTTGACACACGTGAAACCCACCCCACTCCCCACTGATGGCGAGGAGGAGGAGGAGGAGCATCAAGGACCCAGAGAGGCAAGAAGCCCACGTGGGGACACACAGCAGCTGGCTGCAGAGCCTAGGCTGGGGCCTGTCCTCAAGAGGAGTGGGGAGGGGAAGGAGGGAGGCACGTGCAAAACAACGTCCTCCCCAAGGCCTCCTGCTACAAAGAAGGTACTTTTACAAAAGCTACCGCTGTCATCCTAAATGTTGAATAAAAGAAGATAAAAGAAATCAAGGTAGACCTCCTGGGACACTTTGTCAGGGATTACAATCCTGCCCCTCCACCGGGGTCGCTGGGTCTCAGAGAAGGCGACAACAAGGGGGAAAAAGAGACTGGAGTTCAAAGAGGCAGTTACAGCCAGACCTGGCTGAGCTCTGAGTGCCGAATAAAGGGGTTGCGGTGCAAGCACTGAGGTTCCGTTTAATTTTTGTGTCTTCTCTCTTCCTGCAATTAGAGCTCTCCCCCACCTCCTTCATGGTTCCCCTTCCGTCTGGGTCTCTCTTCCAGGCACCCCCGCCTCTGGGTTGAGCCCTCGGGTTGGTGGCAAGGGACGCGAGGCTCCAGGTGGCAGCGCCACTGCTGACACCTGCCCCGCCAGAACTTTACGGGCTTCTCGGGAGCGGCGTGGCAGTCTGCCTGACAACTCGTGACGTCACAGGCAGGCTGCTGCTGGGTTGGCTTAGCCAGGTTCCCCCCGCCCCCCGGAGGCGGGGAAGTTTCCGGCTCATAGGGGGTTTTGGAAAAGGGGTGGGGGAGATGGGCCGGAAGAAAAAGGGGAGGGGCTGGTCTACCCTCACTCCGGGTCCCCCACACTGCCTTACTTCCCGGGCGGTCCCCCGCCTTAGCTCCAAGTTCCTAACCCCCTTTCCCTACCTCATACCCTCCTCGCCCTCCTCCCCTCAACACCTGCGCTCCCGAGCCCCGCCCTCCCCAAAGCCCCGCCCCCTTACCGCCTTCCCCTCCCCCCACCCCGCGTCCAGCCGCCACCCCAGTCAGAAAGTCGCCGGTCCCCCTGCCGGGAAGGGCGCCAAGGTGCGGGCAGCCCTCCAGGGCCTTCCCGGCCTCCCAGCCGCCCCGCGGGGACGCCCGCCTCCCCCCGTCCGGGGCCCGCGCGCCGCTCCGGGAGCAGCCGCGGGGCGGGCGGGCGTCCCGGGAGGCCCGGGCCTTCGGGTCTGCGCACGCCCGGCACGCCGAGGCCCCAGAGCCCCAGTGCCCTCCCTGGGGCCGGAGACCCCCCACAGCCGCCCTGCCTCCGCCGGGAAACCCGACCTCCCTCCCGGCTCTGGTTTCCCGAAACTCCTGACTCGCAGATGCTGAGAATGGCCTCCTCGGCCCGGCCTCTCCCCGCCCCGCTCGGCCGCGCCCTGGCTCGCCGCCCTGCCCACGCGAGCCCGGCCGCTTCCCGGGCCTCCGAGGACCGCGGCGTCCAGGCCTCGCCCCCTCCAGGGCCCGGGCCCGGTTTCTTCCGCCCCAGACTCAGGAGTCCCGGCGCCCACCCTCCTCCCGAGACCCTGGCGTCCCGCCCGCCCTCCGCGCAGACCGGCGGCCGAGCCCCAGGCCGTCCTCGGGGCGCCGGGCATCCCGCCACCTCCCTGCCCGGCTGATATTCTCGCCCTTTAGAGCACGCCGGCGGAATGCGGGGCGGCCCGCCCGCCGAGGCCTCCCTGGGCCTTCTGGGAGCCCCCGGACTCCTTAAAAGGCTCCCCCTGGGGACCCACCTGGCCTCCCTTGGGCCTAGCGGGACACAGCGGCGGTCAGAGGAGTGGGAGGAGGTCCACCGACATGCCTGAGGCAAAACCAGGTGGCTGCCAGACCCCTTCCCCGTGCGGTCTTCTTTTCTGAATGAGGTTTGGGGGGCTCCTCTCTTTGTGGGTTGGGAGAACTGGGCGCCTTCTGTGTGAGGAGGCGCTCCCGTCCCGGCGTGGGGAGAGCGGTCCCCTTCCCTTTGTAAGGAGAGGTTTGCCGTCCTTGGGTGAGATGGGGGGTCCCGTATCTGTGTCGGATGGGGGACCCCTTCCTTCTGCAGTGAGGGGGTTCCTTTCTCTGCAGGCGATTGGGAGCCCCATCTCTGGTGGAGATGACGATTCTCTGTAAATTGGGGTCCCTTTTTCTCGATGGGGGTGGGGGTCCTGTGCGTAGATTTGGGAATGTGACTGAGGTCCTCGACATTTGGGGGTGGCATCTTCTGTGTAGGGACTGGGCTACTTCTCTGAGAGAAGATTGGGGCCTTTCTCTGTAGGATATGGGGCGATTGTGTGTGTATAAAGATTAGGGGTTCCCACCTGCATGGAATCACAGGAAATTATTCTCTGTATAGGATGGGGGAACCTCCCTTCTTTGGAATTGGGGCTCCCATGCATAGGAATTAGGGGGCCTACTTCGTAGAGGGGCCGGGGTCCTTACTTTGTATAGAGTTTGGGGGTCCTCCTTTGAATGGGCCTGGTGGACACTCTGTATGGGGATGGGCTTCCTCTTGATGACAAAGTCACCATGGGAGACAGAAGCCCCTGGGAGGGAACCCGTCTGCCAGCCTCGGGCCAACCAGGCTGTGGGTGGGGGTCCAGCCCCAGCTGTAGCTGGGGGCCTAGCGGGCCAGGAGCCAGCAGGCAGGGCAGGTGAAGGATCCTGTAGTCAGCACGAGGTGTCCAGTTTCCAGCCCGGAGGTAGAGCTAATTATACCCCCAGGCTCCAAAAGGTCAGGGCCTGGTGGCCTGGGTGGATGGGGTAGGGCCTGCCTGGGGTAAGGGAAACCTGATCCCATAGAGTCTCAGGGTGAGAGATAGATTTACACATAGGATGGGGGCCCGGACCCCTGGGTCTGAGGGAGGAGGGCCTGGGGACATGGACCCCTTGGTCTGAGGGAGGAGGGGCTGGGGACATGGACCCCTGGGGCTGAGGGAGGAGGGGCTGGGGACATGGACCCCTGGGTCTGAGGGAGGAGGGGCCGGGGACATGGACCTCTGGGTCTAAGGGAGGAGGGCCTGGGGACATGGACCCCTGGGGCTGAGGGAGGAGGGAGCTGAGCACCTGCTCAACTGTGAACTTCTCCTACTTTGCAGCGGCCAAAAAGGCCCCCAAAGGCAAAGATGCCCCCAAAGGAGCCCCCAAAGAGGCTGCCCCTAAGGAGGCTCCTGCCGAGGCCCCCAAAGGTGAGACGGTGTTTCCTCAGGCTTGACCGGCCTGGCATCTCACCTCCCCCATGCTCCCCTCTGCACGCTTGCCCCGACCTTCTCTTGGTCTCCGTCCTTTCATCTGTCCCCACGGCCAGAGCTGATGGGCACCTGCCCTGCTCACAGCCGCCCGGGCACCCTGGCACCCCGGACAGAGCCTCCTCGCACCTGGCTGACGGATCCCCGATCCTGCCCAGCTTTGAGCGCCCCTGTCTGTCTTCTAACCTTTCCTACTCCGACTGGAGGGCCCATTCAGGACCCTCCAGGCCATAGATGGGGAAACTGAGGCTCAAAAGGGTGTGGGAGCTGGCCAAGGTCACGTAGCCACTTGGGTGACGTGGTCTTTCACCCTCATGGTTCTGGCTTTCTGAGCAGAGGCTGCCTCAATGTCTCTAACCCCTCTCCCCAGTGGCCCACTGCCCCTCCTCCACCTGAGACCCCCTCATCCTGTCTCCCGAGCAGAAGCCCCACCTGAGGACCAGTCGCCCACTGCCGAGGAGCCCACCGGCATTTTCCTGAAGAAGCCGGACTCTGTATCGGTGGAGACTGGTGAGGGGCCTTCAGGAAGGGCTGGGGGCCTGGACCCCGGGGCTGAGGGGGGAGGGGCTGGGGTGTCACAACCTTCAGCCCCTGAGGAGGCTGTAGGTTTCTGACTGGACCCCCCCCCCCCCAGGAAAGGACACGGTGATCGTGGCCAAGGGGAACGGGAAGGAGCTCCAGGGCCCACCGACCACCAAGTGGTTCAAGGGCAAGTGGCTGGAGCTGGGCAGCAAGAGCGGCGCCCGATTCGCCTTCAAGGAGTCCCACGACTCGGCCAGCAACGTGAGGACCCCGTGGGACGAGAGGGACGGGCCAGGGCCACATGCACTCCCAGGAAGGTCTCAGGGAGTCAGGAACACGGGCCCCGGGGTGGACATTGGCCAGGTGTGAGGGGGGACAGAGCTGGCCACCAGGTGCTAAGCACCCCTGTTCTGGGTCTCCACGGCCCCGCCTGTGGGTCGGGGGTGAGGACGTGGAGGCGGAGTTATGAGGTGGTCTCTGGGGGACTGGGGTGGCGCTGGGGGTGGTCACCTGCACCCACACCCCGGCCCGGCCCTCAGGTGTACACCGTGGAGCTGCACATTGGGAAGGTGGTCCTGGGGGACCGCGGGGATTACCGCCTGGAGGTCAAAACCAAGGATGCCTGCGACAGCTGTGGTTTCAACATCGACGTGGAGGGTGCGCTGGCGGGGAGTGGGGGGCCAGGGGCGTGGGTCTGGGGGGGCACAGAGGCAGCAGCCGGGTGTAGGGAGAGGTAGAGATGTGGGGGAGCCCATACAGGTGTTTGGAGGAGGCTGTAGAGGTTCAGGGGTCAGGGCATTCAAGACTGGGGGGACAACCTACAAGCTTAGCGTAGGCGGAGGTATAGATTTGGGGGTGAAAGCGTTCAGGGTCTTGGGGTGCGCATGCGAAGGCTTAGGAGGTGAGTCATGTAGATTCCGGGTTGGAGAATGTAGGAGTAAAGGCCGGGAAGTAGGGTGTCCAGATCTAGAGTACAAGGGTGTGCGGGCTTAGATGAGGATGTGCAGGATTAACAGGAGGTTGCACAGATTTGGGGGCACGTGGGTGGGGGCCTGAGGGTGAACAGGCTGTGGGGTTCTGCAGCCCCACAGGGAACGAGACTGCCCAGGCCCGGTGCGGGGGCACAGGCTGCCGAGAGCGGGTGTGCGAGGCAGCCAGGGAAGCGTGAGCCACCTAGGAGTGGCGGATGTCCAGGCCCAAGCGAGGGGGTGTGCTGGTCCAAGAGGCGGAGGAAAGGGGGCCTGGAAGAGGTTGTCCAGGCCTGGAGAGGAGCTCTTGGTCTTAGCGCAGCCCTCGCTCTGGCTCATGTTCCCTTTCCCCGTCGCCTCCCCCAGCGCCCCGCCAGGACGCCTCTGGGCAGAGTCTAGAAACTTTCAAGCGTTCGTAAGTGACCCTGGACCCTGGGGAGGCCAAGGACTGTGGGAGGCTCTCCCTTGGGGGGGTGGAGGAGGATTGGGGGAGGCAAGGAGTGGGGCCCCTGGGGTGAGTCTGAGGGGACAGGACCCCAGTGGGGTTCACATACCCTATCAATGGCCACAGGGGTGAAGTGAAGTCAGAGAACGAGGGTGAGCTGGATTTCAGTGGCCTGTTGAAGAAGAGGTGAGCCGCACCCCGGGCACAGAGAGTGGAGGGGGGTGGTGGGTGAGGCCCTACAGCTGCTGCTTCCCCACCATCATCTCTGGACTCCCTGCCCACCCAGTAATCAACCCACCAACCCATCTGGCCACCCGTCCATCCACCCATCTACCCATTTGTCCAGACCCCCACCCACAACCCCACCTGATCACCCGCCTGCTGTGAGTTCACCCACCCACTCACTCTTTAATCTACCAGCCTTACATCCACTCTCCTGTTACTGAGGCTCTGGTCCATCTATTTACCCATCCATCTATCCATCCATCCATCCATCCACCATCCATCCATCCATCCATCCATCCACTCATCCATCCATCCACTCATCCATCCATCCACTCATCCATCCATCCATCCATCCACTCATCCATCCATCCATCCACTCATCCATCCATCCATCCATCCATCCATTCATCCACTCATCCATCCATCCATCCATCCATCCATCCATCCATCCATCCATCCATCCATCCATCCAACCAGCTACCTATTTATCCACCTACTAGCTCACCCATCCACCTACTTGCCAAGCCATCCACCCACATATCCATCCATCTACCCACCATCTTCCCACCTATCCACCCCCTGCCCCCCTCCCCCGCCATTATGCTCAGCCTGGCTACGTGGGTGGATGGTAGATTCAGTTGGGAGAGAAATGCAGGTGTGGGTGGATGGGTGGTGGAGAGGCAGGTAGATGGGTGCCCCAACAGTTGGGAAGTGGGGGATGGATGGAGCAGGTGAGAGCTGTTGACGCACCCACCCACCAGGCTAGCTCTCTATTGGATTAAACTGTGACTATGAGATTGATGTTTTGTGGGTCAAGAATGACTGAATACTGGCAATTCCACATTGTTTCACATAATGCTTGTCCACTTACTCATGCGTTCATTGTCGCTAGTGCACCTCTGCTAACTTCGCTCCCCCGTCTGTCCCCATAACCAAATCCCTGACAACCTCGTGACTAATAGATTCATCTGTTTCCAGCCAGCCAGCCACTGACCTGCCACCTCCTGTTGACATATCCACCCACCTCCTGCCCAGCCATTTCCCACCGACCTGTTGGTCCACTCAGCCAAGCATCTGTCACCAACCCATCCACCCGCCTCCCCGTCTGTCCACTCACTCACTGTCCCCACGTTTGCCCACCCAGCTGTCCTCTCTTTGCTCCCTTCCCTTCCTTCCTTCTCTCCAAAGACCCGCCCACGCATTCGTTCACTCTCTCACTCCTCAAATGTCTGAGGCCTCCTGTCTACCAGGCCCTGGACTGAGGTCAGGGGACAGAGGGCAGTCGGACTGGGTCCCCGATGCTGAGTCACTCCTTGCCGTGGGAAGATGGGTCTGGCCCAACAGCCCTGGACGCAGATGGGGCCAAGGTGGTGTGATCAGAGAGGGTCCCCCGGGGGCCTGCGAGAGCCGGAGCGAGAGCAGCGCACTGCCCTGGGGGACAAGGAGTGCCTCATGGAGAAGGGAACGTTGGTTGGCCTAGGTCTTGTAGGATGAAGAGGAGTCTGTCAGGAAGAGGAGGTGGGGAGAGGTCTTGAAGGCAGGGAGACAGTTTGTGCACAGGCTGGGAGGCAGGAAAGAGCCTGGCGTGTCCAGGAAAAGGCAAGTAGCTTGGTTTGGAGGGTCGCGGGGTGGCGATGGGGACAGGTGGGCTGTGATCGCCAGGCTGAGGAGGAGGTTTCCCCTGAGGGTCATGGGAGCCAAGGAAAAGTCTGGAACAGGGAAGGGATGGCATCTGACGTGGGTGTCAGAAATGTCCCCTGGGGGCATGTGGGGAACAGAGCAGAGGCCAGGAGACCCCGGAGGAGGCTGGGCCGGTGGCCAGGTGGGGAAGAATGAGGACCAGAGGTGGCGTGTAAGTCACACAGCAGGCAAGTGCAGGAGGCTGAGCGAGGTCCTCCCCGCCTCACCCCTGGTGGCCTGGCCTGTCCCCTGCCCCAGGGAGGTGGTTGAGGAGGAGAAGAAGAAAAAGAAGGATGACGATGACCTGGGCATCCCCCCCGAGATCTGGGAGCTCCTGAAAGGGGCAAAGAAGAGCGAGTACGAGAGGATCGCCTTCCAGTACGGCATCACCGACCTCCGCGGCATGCTCAAGCGGCTCAAGAAGGCCAAGGTCGAGGTCAAGAAGAGCGCAGGTTGGTGCTGGCCAGGGGAAGGGCCTGCCCACGGGGACCCCGCCCCCTGGGCAACTGCTGCTTGGGCCCTGGACTATCTCAGGAGGCCCCAACCGGAGCAGGATTGAGCCTTGTTCTCGGGGATCTCTGAGTTCATAGAAGGCCTCCTGACCTTGACCTTGGAGAGACCATGGTGCAGGGAGGGAAACCTGGCACCTCTGGGGATGTCCAGGGGAGTGAGCGCCTCTCACCTCCATCCCCTCCGCACCCCGCAACCCCCAGCCTTCACGAAGAAGCTGGATCCGGCCTACCAGGTGGACAGAGGCAACAAGGTCAAGTTGGTGGTAGAGATCAGTGACCCAGACCTTCCCCTCAAGTGGTTCAAGAACGGCCAGGAGATCAAACCAAGCAGCAAGTAGGTGTGGGGCAGCCCCTACGTGGGGGGTCCTAGTCCAGAGAGAACACCCAGAAACAAAGCCGGTAACTTAGCCCAGAAAGGGCACTCCCACGCCTATGTCAAAGTTACAGACACTGCCAGGTGGCGTGCTGCACTCTGGGAATCCCAGCGACTCAGGAGGCTGAGGTGGGAGGATCCCTTGAGGCCGGGAGACCAGCCTGGGCAACATAGCAAGACCCTATCTCTAAAAATAATGAAAAAAAATTAGCTGGGCGTGGTTGCACCCGCCTGCAGCCCAGCTACTCAGGAGGCTGAGGTGGGAGGATCGCTTGAGCCCAGGAGTTGGAGGCTGCAGTGAGCTATGATTGCACCACGGCATTCCAGCCTGGGTGACAGAGCAAGATCTCACATTTAAAATAATAATAATAATAATAATCATAAAGGACAAATACTTCACTAGAAAAAAGACAAGAGTAAGGAAGGGCAGGGATTCAGCTGGGAAGAAACCCAAATGGCCAGTAAGCTGTGCGGTACACCTTTGACCTTGCAGATAATCATAATAAAAATGCAAATGAAAACAACAGTGTTTCTGCTCTCCACATGGGCAAAGGCTTTACAAAATCAGAAAGCCCAGTGCTGGCAAAGACATAGGGAAATGGGTACACGGACGCTGCTGGTGGGAATGTAAACTGCTAAGTCTCCAAAGGGCCACATATTAAAAAGCCTTTAGGTTGCACAATTGTGGGTATCTGTTGCGAAGGAATTATCATGGCTGCGTATGTTTAGCTATGAGGATGTTCACTGAAGCATTTGCTATTGTTGCAAAAAATAGGAAACCACCAAAATGTACAGTTCCATACTAAAGGGATCTGCAGTCACCAAAACAGAGATTCTAGAACATACACTAATGTGGAAGCTGTTCAAGATTATTGAGTGAAGACGTGTGTCACCCACTTCTGCTTCACAGAGTGTTAATCTACATTTTATTTATATATAATGAAAAGATTGGACAGACAAGAGCCAAAATATTTGCAGCAGTTATCTTTTGGTGGGATAGTTATGGATGGGTTTAAAAATTTTTTTTTCCTTGATTGTGTTTTCTAAATCTCCCATAATGAGCATTTTTGATAAGGTAAAATGCTATGTTGGCTGGGTGCAGTGGCTCATGCCTGTAATCCTAGCACTCTGGAAGGCTGAGGCAAGAGGATCGACTGAGGTCAGGAGTTCGAGACCAGCCTGAGCAAGAGTGAGACCCCGTCTCTAATAAAAATAGAAAAACTTAGCCGGGCAACTAAAAATAGAAACAAAAAATTAGCTGGGCATGGTGGCTCATGCCTGTAGTCCCAGCTACTTGGGAGGTTGAGGCAGGAGGATCACTTGAGCCCAGGAGTTTGAGGTTGCTGTGAGCTGGGCTGACGCCACGGCACTCTAACCCAGGCGACAGAGTGAGACTCTGTCTCAAATAAATAAAATAAAATAAAATAAAATGCTATGTCAGTAAAGGTACAGGCTAATTTGCTATAACAAAGAGTCCCCACAATACATGTAGGGTGGACAGCCATGTATTTCCAGAAGGTTGAGGCTGGTGGGCCAGCTCTCCTTTAAGAGATTATTTGGGGACCCAGCTTCTGTCCATATTGTTAGTTATATCGTCTCCTGCGGAGGTGTCCCCATCTGTATTACTGATGGTCACATCTGTGTTCCGGCCAGCAGGAGGGGTAGGGGACGAGTGCAGAGCCAGCAGCGCATCTCAAAGTCCGGGATGACCTAGAAGCCACATGCATCACCTCCACCCACTTTCCACGGTCCACAGCAGGCCTAGCTGCAAGGGAGGCTGGGAAATGTAGTTCTCCAGGCGGGCGGCCATGTGCCGCTGCTAAAAGGAAGAGAGGATGGATGTGGGTGGACGGTTGGCATTTCCGCCGCGGTTATTTAAATAATAGCAACTGGACCCTCGGTGCCCTCCCACGCATTTGGCTGTGAGCAGGAGAGACTTGCCCGAGCACGGGTGAGCAGATCTACCCGGGGCTGAGCGGAGACTTTCTCGCCAGGTACGTGTTTGAGAACGTGGGGAAGAAGCGGATTCTCACCATCAACAAGTGCACGCTGGCCGACGACGCCGCCTACGAAGTAGCCGTCAAGGACGAGAAGTGTTTCACCGAGCTCTTCGTCAAGGGTGAGGCTGGACCTCGGCCTGGGTGTGTGTTGGGGGGGGACGGAGCTGTGCTGGGGGTCCCGCAGCTGCTGATCCGTCTCCTGTCCCCCCGCCCCGCCAGAACCCCCGGTCCTGATTGTCACACCCCTCGAGGACCAGCAGGTGTTTGTGGGCGACCGGGTGGAAATGATGGTGGAGGTGTCGGAGGACGGTGCCCAGCTCATGTGGTGAGTGACCCTGGTCCCCCACCTGCCCGTGCCCACAGCTTCGTTGCCTCAACCCTGGTCTTTATGGGACCCTCTGACCTTTACTCAGCAGTCACCAAGAGACCTCAGCCTTTCTCCGTAAACCCCCGCCTTCACCGTGACTTCTTCCTAGAAATGCCCCCATCCCGTCCTCTGCAGGGTCCTTTTTCTGATCCCTGCTGATTCGTTAAATATTTATTCGTCCACCC
>VSMD01105779.1:0-79269 GCA_008750895.1 Mirza zaza
GTATATACATACATAATGAGTGAGATGTGCACCATCTGGGGGATGGTCATGCTGGAGACTCAGACTTGTGGGGGGAGGGGGGGAAAGGGCATTTATTGAAACCTTGAAATTTGTACCCCCATAATATGCTGAAATAAAAAAAAAAAAGAGAGAGGGAGAAGGAGACAGAGAAGGAGAAGAAAGATATTCTCTAGGCCCCAGGAACTGGATGCTTTAAGTCAGGGGTCTTCAAACTACGGCCCGCGCCACTTGTGGCCCACCTAGGACATTTATCCAGACCACGGGTGTTTTTGCTGCTGCTGCCTGTCCTGCTTAGCAGCCGACTCCTCCAGGGCCCACAGTGCGCATGTGTGGAATGTGCGCCGCACTCTGCAACGGCCCTCCAACGGTCTGAGGGACAGTGAACTGGGCCCCTGCTTAAAAAGTTTGAGGACCCCTGCTTTAAGATCCTTGCCTTCAGAAGGCCCACAGACTAGTGGGAGAGACAGAGACACTGGGAGCTTCGATACCCGGTAGCAAATGTGCAATGGTATTTCAGATGAGCCTCTCTACCTAGTTCGTGAAATTAAGGAGGGCTTGCTGGAGGAGAAGGCACTTAAACAGTCTAGACTTAAGCCTCGTAGGATGCAGCATCTAGGAATGGAAAGAAGGGATGGCAGAGAAGTCATCATAGTGACAGTCCTGGTCCTGGACCATGCTGGCCCCATGGAGCTGGAGCTCAAGTTGTCAAGCAGATTGTAAAGTGACAACTGGGAGAGATTCTCACAAGTCATTTCCATTTTGTGATGTTTCCACTTATGTGTCTTTAAACCTGGCTGTTAAGGGTATGTCCCTGGCCCCCTGGTCCAAGCCTCCCAGTCTTCACGGAGGTACTGCCTCAGCCGGAGGTGAGCGTTTGCTGCCCAGGCTGACAGCCTGCACGAGGTCCAGGTGCTCGGAACAGTGGCTTTCTCCTCCCCTCTCAGCTTGGTCAGTTCCTCTGCTTCCCTGGCTTGCTTTCCCTTCCCTCTGCCCATGTTTTTCCTCCTTGACCTCCTTTCAAGTAGCCAGTCATGTGCCCTGGTCATCTGCACTATTCATCAGCACACAAATCTCTTCATTTTCGAAATGGACTAAGGACTGTCTTCCCTGCCTCCCTCTCAGGACAGTGAGAGGGGCATGAACATGGTGTGAACCCCCTCAGAACTGGTACTGCCACATGGAAGTAAAGTACAGATTGGGTATTGCTATCACCTGTCTGTCTGTCTCTATTCATCCATCTAATCACTCCTAAATTGCATGCCACCTAAGGATAGAGATCATCCTTGAATCTATGACACCCAGCACAGTCTCTGCATGAAGTAATTGCTCATTAACTGTCTGGTGAAGACAATAATAGCGAGGTCATCTGCGGCTTTGGCAGACAGACCATTGCAAACAGCCATGTCACTGGTGCTAGAACTCCTAGAATGTTCCCATCCCCTGCCTCTGGCTAATTGCTCCTTTAGGATTCAGCTTATGCATCGTCTTTTTAAGAAAGACTTCCATGCTCCCTCTCATGTCTGAGTTGAATTCTTTCCTGTTACCACACAATCCTCTATGTACTTTGGTCATTTCTCTTACTGTGGTGGACTTTGTCTCTCAACATGAAGGGAAGTCCTATGAGGTGAGAGACTGTGTTCTAATAATCTTTGTCAGCGTGGCTCAGTTCCTGGGCAAATGCAAGCGTGCCATAAACAACAAATTTATAGCACTGTATTCAACCCTGTTAATTTTGCCTCAATATTTGCCTCATGCCACATAGACATTGAGTAAAGAGAATAATATTTAGACAGGTGCTTAAAATTTTTTTCTGTGGCTTTGTGAAGTGGATATAAAATGCAGTCAGGTATGGGCTGAGTCTTCAACCTTGTATTGTCTTACAGAAGACATGATTCCCAGAGTTAAGCCTCTCGGAAGCTTCTCTTGAGCAGACATTGTGGGTTCTACTCAGACTGTGTCCCTCATAGGCGCTGGACACTTAATAGGTTAGGTGGCATCAAACAGTGACAGCAAAATGTACTCAACACCCAAGAAACTTCTGAAGGGTGCTGGTGGAGGAAATTTCATCCTTGCATTTTGGGGTTTTTTTTTTAGACCTCAAAATGTTCATGTGTGTGTATAATATTGTGCACTCTTTAAGGGAAGTCAAAATGTCAGAATTCATTTTTATATGTTCCGTTTTTAGCACAGAGTAGGCACTCAGTATATATTTATTGATTTATGTATCTGTCAAACACATACCCTCAAGATTAGGAGAGGGGTTAGATTTTATTGCTTCTAGTTATTAATCCATCTCTCAACTAGACCATTTCTTTTTGCTCCGAGGTGCCTGGCATCGGGACCCCACAGCACACATACAGACAGAACAGCCCTGCCAGGTTACCTCTTCAGACAGTGAGTCAGAAATGCAAAGATATCCTGACTCAACGGCCAGAGATAGTAAAAATAAATTAATAAATAAAAATTTTTTAAAGAGAAATACAAAGATAAAGGAAGTCTGAGGCACGCATTCCAGGGAGGACATACACAGCAAAGTAACTCATTTTTAATAACCGGCTCAGAATTATGAATTAAAGCATTTACTAACACCCTGCGGTCTCCTGGAATGTGACCACCAAAAAGCCATTGCCATAGGGGCAGGTCTGGGTTGGTTCAGAGACTTTCAAATGCCGGCTGGACTACAGGAAGAGTTTGTTGCATTAAGTAATTTATGGGGTGCTACGAAGTTCCTTAAGGTATTATTAAAAACATGCAAACTCCTCCCTGGTTAGACCTCTAGTAAGTCAGACTTCTAACTAAGCAGAACTGATAGGCCCGTCTTTTGATGTTTAATGAGTTCTGCAGCAGATGTGAGATGTGATGGACAGGGCTGTGGTGGTGATTTACTGGTCATGAAACAGAATGATGAGAGCCCTCTCCTGAAAAAAAGAAAACGTAGCCAAAGGACAGTTTCCCCCCTCCTCCCCCGGCCTTCCTCTCCCACCAGTCCCTTCCCCTTCTTTCTTCGTGCATGTGTTTTTGATTTCCTCACCCCCGTGCCTCTCAGGACTGGGATCATTTCCATTCAGGCGCACACAGAACACTGCAAACTAATTAGCCTTGGATATAGCCACAGGAAGTCGGGCTGCCAAATCCTCTTTCCCCCACAATTCCTCAACTTTCTCAGCCCGCCTCAGGCCCATGGCCTTGCACTGGGCCTCTCTGTATAAGTTGCCAGTTCTAATTTTGCAATTTCCCTTCACCTTATCAAATATGCCCCAAGCCTGCCAGTGCATGGAGGGGGAAGGCTTTGGAGTCAGTCTTGTCTCCTGGACTTTTTCCTCTGGCCCCTTCTCCGCTTTCTCCCCACAATTAGGGAGGCTTGTTTGGTTACAGTTTCAGTGCTGATTTGTTAATCCGACCTTGGCTAATGCTTTTTAAAGGAGAGCATTGCCCATCATGCGAAACTCAAGAGTGTTCCCCGCCAGCCTCTTCCACTCCACTCATCTCACCTCCCAGGGGCCCTGCACCTCTGACTTTTCTCTAAGTTGAACCCATTTTCCCACAAGCTGTAGGCATCAACTCTTCCCCAACCAATTTTGATTAACAGTCCTTGACACTTACTGGAATAGAGTATGAAAGGAAGGTGGGGAGAAGGGAGAGGGCTGAGAGATGGAGGGTAGGTAGCCTGGGCTCTGGCATCCCAGCTGAGAGGTGTAGTATACAGGCTTCTCACAAGGGCATCCATCCCTTCCACGGAAGCCCTGAATCACAGGCTCTCAGCCACATCTGAGCCACCAAAATAGAAGATTGGTTGACAATATTTAAAAATCAGAAGATTTCACATAAAAATCCAAACTGCTTACTTCCCAGGAGAAAATTAGACCTGGTGACACCAGGTCAGCATTCAGGCTTGTGTGATACAATTGGCTGAAACTGAGTAGCTCTTGCACCCTGGAGGTGGAGCAGGTCACTAGAGTCCCCATACCTCCCATGGCCTTACTTGATATTGCCTTCCTGGCCCATGTAAACATTTGAATCTGCTACTCTTGTGCTAAATGGAAAGAGGCACATTTAGTATTGAATACTAAGAGGCTGGGTAGGGCTTTCTGGATGACTTTTTTTCTTTTCCATAGTCATTCAATCACATCAACTTTTACACCATATTAGAGCAATTGCCTGTTGTGTCCTTGGGTTTTCCCATTAGACTGTGAGCTTGCTGAGAGTGGGAACCTCAGCTGTCTTGTTCACTATTACACTCCCAATGCTTTGCACGATGCCTAGGCATTCAACATGTTTTTTGTGACAGATGTTGAACTGCTTTCTCATTCATCAAATCTTATTAAACATTCCATGCATTGTGCTAGGTATTATGTGACATGTCCCTTAAAGAACGTAGAGAGTAGGAAATATGGAAGTAGGAAATAAGATACTTACAAAAGGTAGATAATTCAAGAAGTACAAAAAAATGTGCTTTTGGTAAAGCAAGTACTAAGGGTGAGCTTCTCAGAGGAGGATGCACTTGAGTGAGGCTTTAAAGGATGGGTTGGATTTGGGCATGGTACTCAGTTATTTTTTTAAGCACATTCTTTGCCCCACCTTTGCATTACTGGGCTCATCTTCTGGATTCCAATTTTTATCTCTCCAAATCTGCCAGTGACTTAAATGCATTAATGTCTATAGTTGCTAAATGGCTTTGTGGCTCCATAGTGGGAGGCCAGGTACTATGGAAAGCCATGAGCTCTAGCTCACTTCCTGGTAAGCCTGGAAGAATACAAATAGATGCATAATAAATACTCATGGTGACAATGGAGAGGAGGCTTATAAAGTATTGATAAAGATGATAATAAAATTAAATATACAAAATGTGAAGTGCAAGTAGAAAAAGCATCTTGTTTTCATGAGTTTCAATGAACAAGATGTGCAATGTCACCTAGGCACTCCATAGAGTGTTTTCCTGGACCTATTGCCACTTACAGTGGGATTTGTATTGGGTAGTATAGCTCACCCAATCCTAGTGAATCACAGAAGTTCTTCTCTTGGTCAGTCTGTTCAGGGCTTGGAATTCCCTTTCCCAAAAGCCTGTTCAATGTAACCACTGTTTGCAGTGTGGATGGGAGTAATCTCATGGGATCTTACTCCAGAGAGGCAAGAAAATAATCATTATGAAGGTTACAGTGAAGGGAAGGTCAACCAGGAACATTTTGAAGAAAGTAAATCTATGCTTAACATGTTTTCTTTCATAAAAGTTAGATAGCAGTTTAATTATGTTAACATTGAGATAGACTCATCAAATATATGCTTAAACTATGATCAAATCATGGTGGGTATCACTAGAAAACCACCACTAAAGGGAAGGTATTAGAAAGTTTGGGAGAAATTATTATATATAGTTATTAATACTTTTGGATGTTATTAACGTTATTAATACTTGGACGTTATTAATGTCCAAATACTTATTCCAGGAGCCCTATAGAAAGATATCTGCTATAGTCATAATCATTAAGAGCTTAGACCTGTTGGGGAAAAGTGTATATATATATATATATATATATATATCTCATAATAACATAGACATGTTTACTATAAATGGAAAATGTCAGCTCTAGAGGGGTTTGAATTTTCACATTAGACATTTAATTATCTATTTAAGTTGTGGATAAGAAATATATGGCATAAGGTTGACACTCCCTATCATGCCCATTACAGACATTGTTAATTGATCACAGAGCTTGTTCCTATGATACTAAGATTTGTCACCAAAAGACTTTTCTAAACTATTGATATTAACAGCCATTCTAAACTATCGATATTAACATTCAAGTCGAACTTTATTTGCCATCCATAATAAGTTGAAACTTATTTGCTATTCATAATCTAATAGCATTAGATTAGATCTAGATCTTCACAAAAATCTAGATCTAGATTTAGATCTAGATCTAAATCTAGATCTTCACAAAAATAGGATTTTTTTTTTTTTTTTTTTTTTGAGACAGGGTCTCACTCTGTTGCCTGGGCTATAGTGCAGTGGCATCATTATAGCTCACTGCAAATCCAAACTCCTGGGCTCAGGCAATCCTCTTCTCCCAGCCTCCCGAGTAGCTGGAACTACAGGTGAACATCACCATGTCCAACTAATTTTTCTAATGTTTGTAGAGACAGGAGTCTCCCTATGTTGCTCAGGCTGGTCTTAAACTCCCGGCCTTAAGGGATCCTCCCACCTTAGCCTCCCAAAGTGCAAAGGGGTTATAGGTGTGAGCCACCCAGGCCAGCCAAAATCAGATTATTTTTGAAGATATATTTTAAATTATGTAAAAGAGTACTTGTAAAGTACTTCACAGTTCGCATGTATTATACAGTTTAATCTACCTAATATCCCTGAAGGAAGATATTAAAATTCCTATTTTTCATCTCCAGGAGTACAGTAAGGATTAAAACTACTCATTCTTCAGGTCTCCCCTTAAATATTACTTTGTTCAGGATCCCTCTCCTGACATCTTTCCTCACCTCCACGTCTAGATGAGGTGTAATCTTTCTAGAGAACAATTAATGAAAAGTATACAATTATCAGTACCTCCTCTGTGCTTCCAAACACTCTAAACCAGTGCCATCCAACAGAACTTTGCATGAGGATACTGTTCCATAATCTCTGCTATTAATTTAGCCACTAGCCACTTGTGCACTTGAAATGTGGCAAATGTGACTAAGGAATAGATTTTTAAATTGTATTTAATTTTAATTAATTTAAATAGCCACATGTAGCTGGTGACTACTGGATTTGACTGCATAGCTCTAAAAAGTGCCATTATTGCACTTAGCACAGGGTTGTTTCTTGCTTATAAGACAGTTCCATGATAAAATTCACCAAGACTGTGATGCTCACTAGTGTATCTAAAGCACCCGGTATAGGATCTGGTGCATAGTGAGCTCTCAGCCCATCTTGTATCCTACAGCTTAGCTCAGTACACACTGTGGACACTCAATATTTGCTAATTGAGTTAATTGATTTCTAGACCAACCAATCATCTGCTCTTGGAGAATTATCAACCAAAGGGAGTTGCACAAATGTCTTTCTACATTACACATTGCATTCAGGCATCAAAATATCACACTGTACTTTATAAATATGTATAATTATTATGTGTCAATTAAAAATAATCTTCAACAATAAAAAATGAAATAAAGTAAAATAAAATTTGTTTTCCAGATAAAGACACTGAGATTTGGTTATTATGAGTGATAATATTAAAGACAGATGGATACTTCACTGCTAGTTAGTTCTCTGGTCTTAAGACCAATAGAGATCTGATATAGTGAGAACTCCAAATTGTTGGGTTATACAGTGATTTATATAGCAGAAATTCTTACACGAATCTAACCCTTCACTCTCTCTTCCTAATCTCTCACCTTGATTTTTGGAATATCTCTCTCTCTCTCTCTTTCTATTTCTCGTCTTTTTGTTTAACCACGATCCCTCTTTTTCTTTCTCTTTTTCTGCAAGTCTGTGTTCTGCGTATCTCTACAGGTTACAGCACAAGACAAGGCTTCCCAACACCAGTATAGAGGTAGAGCCCTTGCCTAGCCCAAACGACCAGCATTCAGCTCTCTCTTGGGAAGATAGTTCAGTTCTCACCCTGGTTAAAGCTGCTCAGGCTGAAAATCCATATCCAATAAAGATCTGTATTTTGAGAACTTTTGCTCAGAAGGATACAGATACAATGTAAACAATTGGGCAATTTGTCTTCTGGTTTCCAGAGAAGAATGTGTTAGAATAACCATCTTGAAATTAGCCAAAAGTCTTATCTCTAATTGCAGGAGCAATTTGGCAGTTACTGACCTATCCTAGCATTAGTTGACACATGGCTGTTCTACGTGTACTGAAGAATAAGATAGGATTTAAGAATCTCCAGACTCCACAGTACATAGAATTATGAAAGAGTACATAAGGCCAGTTGCTGAGAAGGGGATAATATTGGGACAGTTATTACATTGGACAACGTCGGTACAGGTATTACATTGGTACAGGTTGAAAAGGCATCAACCCTTAAAAGACCATTCAATTTGTTGCCCTCATATTTGAAATGGCTGCCTGCCAGCTAATCGATATGGGTTGCCTAAAGTGTTTGTGGTATTCAACCACGAGACCAAATAGCAATCCAGGGCACACAGTTGTCAAGACATCAGCATCCTAATACATGTTAAAAATACATAACTGGGCTTTTTATTCAGGTCTTAAATTGTGAAGTAGGCTGGATCTATCTAGGTCAAGCTGAGCCACAGCTCAGTAATTTTTGACCTGTATGTTACCTATATGATTGAGGTTTTCTCAAGCTTATGTAGATAACTTGAGGGCTGCATCTATCTAGCAATGATGGAAACTGGAGTTGAGAATATACTTGTCTGAAATTCTTCTTCAAAACCTGGCAGTGGCTTTTTGAAGTGTATCTAATTCCTAACCTCATTTGATCATGGTACAGAAATAAAATCTCCTTTTAAGGAGTATGTGGATTACAAGAGGTGTTTCTGTGTGGTCTCCTCGACTATGTGTTCCCAGTCTCCCCAGAGAACCATTAAATCTGCTTATTTCTTAAGTAATCAAAGAATTATCATGAAATTCTACACACTAGGCAGGAGCTTTGTGCTCCATGCCTTCTTTCAGTTACCAACTCCCTGTTAACATTCAATAAATAAATAACCAAAATGTACATTTCCACTATATCATTCATTGTAATAATTATCAACTTCTACAGCCTTTTTTGGTCAGTGATTAATGACAAGTTGAGCTGCAGATTTGGACACTAGTTTAGGAAATCTGAGTTACATTTGGCTAAATGTACTTAGATTAGGAGGCTCCTGAGCAGTAGGACCCATACTCAAAGAGAATAGTTAATAATTGATTATTAAGTAGAAAAAAGTTCCATTATTGGTGTTAGCAATCATCAGTAAAGCAACTACAGAGTACTCACCCAGAACAACTACTTCCTTTTTCCTGTTAACCATTTATATCATATATGATTATGTTCTAAGAATGTCCTTCATGGTTGTGGAGTAAAACCATACACAGCATATTGGATATACCTGGCTCAAAATTTCTTTAACAGTTTATTCTAATAAAAATGTTATTAGATGGAAAATATTTTAGTTCAATTTATTCTGTAGTGGAGCAGAAAGTCATCCATTTGGTTATTATGGTTCTTGTCATCATCACCATTATTATCCTCAAAAGTTCCTTATTAAGCTGTTAAAACCTAGGCTAGTCTAGCTGGCTATTGAGGGTAACGTTGATTATAAATAATTAATTTGTCCAATTAAAGGGAACTTTTAAGGTTGGAGGCTACTGGCATTCATATAACAAATATTTATCAAGTGTGTGCTTTGTGCCAGCAATGAGCTAGATGTTGCAATGTAGTAATTAACAAGACAGACATAGTCTCTGTCTTCAAGGCACTTCTGTTCTAGTGGAGAGACAAGCAATCAAATAAGTAACATAGTAGTTTAATTAATTAAAACAGTTAACTTAATGGCTGCCTTTGCTTTTCTTTCACTTGAGTTAGAATTCTAAAAAGTCATCTTTGAGCTATAGACACCAAACAATGACCAGATGTTTACTTCCCTTCCAGTGTTCACTCTTCACATATTCCTGTCATATCACTGTCTGAAGCATACAGCCCTAAATTTAGTGTGGAGGGTGGGAAAAAAAGAGAGGGCTGGTGTCGGTTTTTGTTGATCACAAACAGATGAGTCATGTGTTTTTAACAATCGCATGCTGCTATGGACTGAATGTTTATGCCCCCACCGCCAAATTCATATGTTGATAACCTAATCCTAAATGTGATGATATTTGGAGGTGGGCCCTTTGGAAGATAATTAGGCCATGAAGGTACAGTCCTCATGAGTGGGATTAGTGCATTTTTAAGAAAAGACATGAGAGGAATGATCTCTCTCTACCACGTGAAGATATAACAAGGAGGTAGCTAGCTGGGAACAGAGGGAGGATGGAAACTGAGATCCAAATAAATAACAGTCTACTTACTAGTCATCCCACTTCTTTTTCTGGAAAAGATATCTTGGGAATATCAGGAATGGATAGTAATGTCTAATGGTGTGCTTCTCAGACAAGGAAATGTGGGCAAACCTAAACGCGTGTTTCTTAAATAGGATCCAGGGGTTTCTATTATACAGCTTAAACCTGTATGTCTCTGGATTTTAGGGTTGCTCTTCCTTAACTTGATTTGTCATTGTCTCTGTCCTCTGTTGTGGTTACAAAAATAGGTGTTAGATCTATGCACACACTCATGAAACCACAATCAGGATAACAGACATACCCACCACCTCCCAAAGTGTCCTTGTGACTCTTTTTATGTTATTGTTGTTTTGGGGGGCTTTTGGTGGATTTTTGTTTGCTTTTGCAGTGAGAACTTAATATGCGATCTACACTCTTACCAAATTTTTAAGTACATGATACAATATTTGTTAACCATAGGGACTATATTGTACAGCAGATCTCTAGAACTTACTCATCTTGCATGTGCCCAAACCCTTCCAGTTGTATATATTAAATATGTGGAAGTCTTTTGTATATCAATTATACCTCAATGAAGCTGTTTTTTTCAAAAGGTGTTAGGTCTAGAAGGGATGTAGCCCAAAAATTAGACTCATTTTTTCAACTATGTGTCCCAACCCACCAGGAAGAGAAATACAGTCCCTTCAGGGGTGTGTTGGCAAATGTTCTGGGATGTGTCTCTTTCAGCTGTATGTGAGTTGCTATGATGGCAATGCCATCCAAAAGAATACTGAACTGAGCAGGTTGTGTGATGTGGTAAGAAGAGATCACTGGGACCAAGAACTAAAAGCCTGACCTTTACCAGACCACATGAAAATGTCGAGAGTAGGTGAGAGAAACCAAGGTCAGAGCAGTAATTGGTTCTACTCAGACAGCCACCCAGAGCCAAAGGGAGACCGTCCTTAGAGTCCTGATGGGTCACTGTTGCAGGCACAGTGAGGCACCGTTGTACTGAAATGGTGACTATGATGTAATTAGTGTGGTTTGGAGGCTTTTCATCCCTTCAAGGTGCTACCAGAACTCCTAGTGTACCTTAAATCCCACCCCCAAAAAAAATCAAGAATCACTTTTCTAGTCCATAGGGAGAGGCCACGTGACATGATACCAAGCAAGATTAGGACCCAGTTCCTCTATTAAAGTGTCTACCAAAACCAATCGCATAGAGGCCTTCTTGTTTAGAGGTAGAACTACAACAAATATGAAATTAGCAATATGTAAGATAATGCTTGAAAACTAAAGTTTAAAAGGAAACCACTGGTGATTTTAATACCAGGGTTTCATTTAAGACTCTGATTTCAAATATTATTTTCTTTTTTTTTTTTTTTTTTTTTTTGAGACAGAGTCTCACTTCATTGCCCAGGCTAGAGTGAGTGCCGTGGCGTCAGCCTAGCTCACAGCAACCTCAAACTCCTGGGCTCAAGCAATCCTGCTGCCTCAGCCTCCCAAGTAGCTGGGACTACAGGCATGCGCCACCACGCCCGGCTAATTTTTTCTATATATTTTAGTTGGCCAATTAATTTCTTTCTATTTATAGTAGAGATGGGGTCTCGCTCTTGCTCAGGCTGGTCTCGAACTCCTGAGCTCAAAGGATCCGCCCACCTCGGCCTCCCAGAGAGCTAGGATTACAGGCTTGAGCCACCGCGCCCGGCCCAAATATTATTTTCTACATGCCTCCAAATCAAATGGTACACGGCTAGTAGGTGAGAATCTTCTCAAGTTTGGTAATTAGGAGATGACTCAGAGCTTTTTCAATGTCAAAATCTCCAGAAGCAAGAGCGATACAGTCAGTGTTAATGAAATGTTTGCTTAGGATGAACCAGTTTCCATCTTAAGAACTTAACTTTCTGTGCGGACCTACCTTCAGAGACCCCACAGGTTCTCTTAACCTCACCTGTTTCCCAGGCCCTCAGCTACCTGCTGTCAGGGTAGCCAGCTCTGCACTGGCCGGAGCCTCTAGCTCTGATTAAAGCTCCCACAGGCAGAACTTTAATGAATTGGAGACAGAGGATGGGAGAGGAGCAACAAGTAAACTCTCTCTTCATTTCCCTCTTTGATGGTCTGTTCTGAGGCGTGGTTTACTGTATAGCCATGTCTTCAACCTGCTATGACTCTTCATCAAAGAGTGACTTGTTTAGTAATATGACATCTTGAATTTGCTTGCCAATTTTTCCTTCTCTTTCTTTCCCCTCACTCTTGTTGCCCTGGGATTGTACCACCCAATAAAGCATTAGTACTCAAATCTTGCCTTGAGCCTTGTTTTCTAAGAAGTCCTTCCTGTCTTTCTTCCTCCCTCCCTCCCTGCTTCCTTCCCTACCTTCCTTCCTTCCTTCCTTACTTCCCTCCTTCCCTTCCTTCCTTCCCTCCCTCCATCCTTTCTTTCTCTCTTTCTTTTTCTTTCTTTTCTTCCTTCACCCCTCCACAATTCTCTCTGCTGGTAAGTTGTTTCCCTCTCCATAGATCTGACTGTAAAGGGTAGACATATATGCATTTTAAGTGATATGAGCAAATCCTATGTAAGAATGGAGAGTATTACCTCTGAGGGATCCTTGGATAAATTTCAATGAGCATGATTAGGGCTTCAGTGGGATGAAACCACAGCTCTAATCCTCTTTTTGATGGATACTGCAATGCTGAACTAAGAAAAGCAAGAGGAAGACAGACATATATAATGCTTTTATTTTTCAGAGATAGTATTTTGGTATTTTTGAAATATTTCTCTGCATACTTTTTTATAGTAAAAACATGCATTCAGCCTTTATTACTATGAGTAACAAAGAGAAGCCAAAATCCCAGGTGCCTACATAAAGCTCCTCCCTGCCTTGGAAGATGTTCCTTCCAGCTTCTTCCTATACACTGTATTGAGCATATCCTTGTGCCAAGCGCTGTTCTATGTGCTTTATATACCTTCATTTAATTACTTTTTACAATGATCCAAGTGGCAGATGTTATCTTTACTTCTGTTTTCCAGGTGGGAAATGGTGCTCAGATTGCTTAGGTAATGTCCACAGTCACAAGGCATATGGAAGAAGCAAAGCCAAATTCACCTGTCCACAAAGTCCTTGCTCTCTGCTATGTTCTTAAACAAGCGTTTCATGCAGGGTGACAGGGGGCTGCCACTCTCGATTTGTGTGCAGGGAGCATAGGTGTCCCCAGGGTGAGAAGAGTGGTGCAAATGGCACCTGCTGCAAGAAAAGCTGCAGAGGACAACTCCACCCTGTCCCCAGGTCCCTATTCTCAATGTTTCCACTCCTGTCCAGCCCTCTCGCTGACACCCCCCTGTGGCCGATGGCAAAGTCAACGTCCTGGAGAAAACCATGGGCTCAGCACAAACTGGTGGGAAGAGAGGGCACCAGAGTTTCTTTCCTTTAGTGGACCTTGGAAGCCCCAAGGGGAGACAGACCACTTGGGCACTGGTGGCTTCTCTTCCTGCCCCCATGTCTAGCTTCAGCCCCCATCACACACCTTTAACCAAAATTTATGCTACCACCTTCTCAGATTCACCTGGTCCTTAGCCATTACTTCCTCAAGGGGGAAACCTATTCAGCATTTGAAACTGTTAAAAAGTTCATGGGCAACTATTTTTTTGGTGGCTTTTTTTTTTGCCTCCGGCCCCACCGCAGTTGGGGCAGCCCTCTTCCCATTCCATCCCACCTCCCTGGCCAGGGCTTCCTAAGCTTTGCTCTGCCCCTCAGCATAGCCCCTCCTCTGCCTCCTGCCACTTCTTTCTCTCCTCCCCGCCCCAACCAAGTGTGCCAGGCCTGCCCCGTGCGGCGCCCCCCCCCCAGCATCTGCAGCTCTGACTCACATTCCTGCCACCTCCTGGTTGGCACCGTCTGGAGTTAGACCAATGCCAGTCAAAGCACTGACAGTACGGTGATGCCCCTCTTCCAGCACCTGGCCCCAGGGGGACCCTAGCCCCTCTTATCTCTTTCCCTCCAGCTTCTCAGTGCCTCACACTCTCCCTTTCATTGGAAACCTGCAGAACAGAAAGACAGCAGATACACTACAATGTAAATTTTTTATTCATCCATTTGCATGATAAACAATTTCACTGCCTACTCTTTGTCAGGCCTAGGAGAGCATGGCCTCGGTGGGGCATTCTGCCCCGGAGAACAGCAGGTCCCAAGGCCGGGGCAAGCAATCCCCCAGGTATGGATGAAAAGCCACAGGGCAGTTTGGGGCAACTGCTGGGGATTAATGTGTCATGCAGGGAGGGGCAGACAGGGCCCAGGTCACAGAAGGAATGTGTGCCCCACAAGAAGACGTCCAGACTGCACCCATGTTCACCAGGAGCCAAGATGCTTTTAGCCAGGTAATGACAAGATCTGAAATGCATTCTAAACATGGCCCTTTTGCTGAAGAGTGGGATAATATGGCTTTGGTTATTGCTTTTCCTAGGATGGGTTTATATTCTCAAGAGTTAAGAGTCAAGCTAAATAAATGAAACTTTAATATTAAAATTCAGAAATCATCATACAGGCAGGGGGGGATTTGGGGGAAGGTAGACGGGGACCTCAGCCCCCGCAAATCACACCAGGAGAATCACTCTAAGGTGGACTTTCATGCTCCCTACACCTGCCTGCAGTGTTCTCTAAAACTTGGAGAACAGCATTAACAGAAGAAAGAAAAAACTAAGTCCCTGAATCCCACCCCACCCCCAGCTCCCTTCTCCTTTTGTTAAAACTTTCCGTAGAGAGCAATGACTGAGAGGATCAAAGCGTCCACTTCCTTCCCTTTGATGTGTGGTCTGAGACAGACTCTGATGTCAGCCACGTGTTGCGTTTCATTAGACCTGATATTAAGCTTCCTAGAGGTCAGGAGGACCACTCTGTGTGAACCAGGCTATACGCAGGTTCACTTTGCTGGAAATATCAGAGGTCCCCAGTTCCCCTCAGACCCATTAGGAAAGTATACAGGTAACGAAGAGGAGTGTCTTTTCTTGCTCTCTACTGCTTTGCACCGTGGGGCCTTTCCTCGAGCTTGCTTTTCTGCCAAAACAGTCCTGATTTTGCATTCTGAATGCATATGCCTACCTCATGTCAAATTTTGGAGCTTCAAGCAGGTATGTAGGGGGGAAGGTTTTGGTTTGAAACACATGATTTTCAGCTGAAAGGGTCCTTGCTTTCTCTAAAATGACTTCCACAGCCTCAGCTGATTGTGAACCCTGGGTTATCCCTTGGCCAAGTACGATGAGCTTCGGGTAATGGCACCAGATTTGCTAGAGGTATTAAAAGAACCAAACTCTAATTAGCCTCTCCCCAGAGCAAATTTTTAATCATAAATTTTCCCCTGTTGGTAAAACAAGTGGTTTAAGCTGCACAAGGTGCACTTGTACCCCAAAGGAACGTGTTTCACAGCGTATCTTGATTTCTGGTTGCATTCAGAGTTTGCTACCAGAAAGTGCTTTTAACGGAAAAGTGGAGACTTCAGTCTGAATTGGGTCTTGTCACTCCTGAGGCCAGAATGAAGGCTCAGGCAAATCTGCAGTCATAGCCCCTGTGACTGAACTTACCTTGCCTGCAGAATGGGGAAGTTCTTAACACGACTCCGTGGGTGCCACGTTCCCCCAATACAACCTTAGCACATTAAAAAATTAATCATAGCTGTTGTCTGAAAGAAAAATGAAAGAATGAATTGTGTCAGACTTCTTTATCATTACTTTGTGTTTTCAAATATATATATATATTTTATTTTCTACTACTTGAGGGGAGAATTATCCTCTTTTCAGTGCTTAGAGCTTCTAAAAGCCCTTGTCTAGCCCCAGACGGGGGTGGGTCCCTTGACCTTCTCCCACCCCACCGGCCTCCCATGTCCTTTCTTGTTTCAGTGCGTCCCAGGGCTGAGCTGCTTACCTTCCTCGCTAAGCTGCCCCCAGCCCTTTGGTCCTCTGAAGTCTTGCTCCTGCTTGTGCAGAGGGAGGAAGATGCCCCTGCTTTATCACTGCCCCTAAATCACAGTGTCAGGAGCTCATTGCTTTGTAGAGTTTTTTCCCCCTGCTAATTTTTTTGGAGAGAGAGCTAATAGGAAATGTGCTGCGGGCCTTGCCCCTGATGTTCTCAGCTGATGCCTAAAGACCCGGGCTTATATCCTGGCTCTGCTTCTCAAGCCCAGGGAACTTGGTGCCTTCAGAAAATCAAACAAAGAAAGGAGGGATTTTGAATTATGACAAATAATATTGAAAAACAACAGACTGCACAGTTAAACAATAAACAACGCTGATGTTCACCAATCTTGTCCGCTGCTGTCTCAAGAGCTTCTAGAACAAAGCCTGCCTGGTACATAATACATGCACAGGAATGCCATTCTCAGCTCAGTCTCTGCATCCATAAAATCTACTCAGAGCACTGTGTGAGGATTCAGTTGACTAAAGCAGCTTTCATTTACTTTGTGAAAATAATCTCTCACTCCTCTCCCTCTTTTCTTTCTCTCTCTCCCTGTAATCTCCATTCTGGCCACAAGAAACTGAAGATGGCATGCACTGTGTGGGCCTTTGCATGAGCTTTGCTCTTTGGCTGGAATGTCCTTTCCCCATGTCCCCGATATCCTATCCCATCTTATTCTATCCTCAAAACTCAACTCTATTTTTTCTGGGAACAGTATTAGGAACTCCCTCTTCTGTGATGCTTTAGTAGTTCAATCTTACATTATGACGTGATAAGTACTGCAAGGTTATCTACCTGTTTTAACTAGACTAAGATATCGTCAAGACTATTATCAAGCTTTTTACATTTTTCTATTCTTGTGTGGCACTCCTGTTAATAATAACAGCTACCTTGAATTTACTATGTGCTAGGCAATGTGCCACTCATTCATTTATTCATTCACTCACTCACAAATGTTTATTGAGTACCTGTAGCAGTCTGTAAAGCCTATTTTAAATGCTTACCATATGTGTATGTCCATACATCCAGAAAAGTTCAACATTTACAATTCTGAATACACAGGATATCCGTGTCCATCTGCCCAATGTACTGGTTAATGGGCCTTCATAAATTGGTAAATGTCATAATTTTCAGCCTTGAATGCCGAACAGGATTGATAAGAAAAAAAGCTCTTTAAGACACATTATAATGAAAAGTAAGATTACCAAAAACAGCTCCTATGGAGAAAAGAAGATTGATCACAAAAGAACAAGAATCTGACTTGTATCGGACTTCTCAACACTGAAAACAATGACAAAGGGGTAATTAATATCTTCAAAATATACAAGGAGGAAAGGAACATTGAACCTGGAATTTCTAGTCTGCCACGAACTGAGGAGTGTGATCTCCTCATTCCTGTATCTTGATGTTGGGTGGGAGAGATCCTGAAAAGTATAAGAGTAGGTATCATAGTTGAAGACTAAGGAAGAGAAAAGTGTTAGTCCCTCAGACACTGTGTTCTCAGGATGAGATGTGTGATCTTAATCACAGGGATGTTCCTTTTGTGGCACCAGTTAGGGTTGTGATGGTGGCAGCCAACCCCGTATTTAATGTGCTGCTTAAAGTTCCACCAACAACTGACTTCACCATGCCCTCTTAATTCCTAACAATTAGAGGAGAATGGCATCCCATGTCTTTCTAACCAATGAGAGAGCAATCAGGAGACATTTCTAATTATACTCACCAAGTTCTATAGAAACCATAAAAGTGACCAAAAAACCAGCTGGAGTGGCCAGATTCCAAGTGCATGTCACCAGATAACAGAGCTCCAATTTCTGATTTCTCGTTCTTGCCTAGACTCTAGCGGTCGGATGTAACAGCCTCAGAGATGGGAGTGGTGGAGGGGAGCATTGTTCCTGTAGGCCTTAATAAGCTGCTGAATAGCAGCTGGAACCTTACTTTCAGCTAATGCATATAGCATTCCTGTTGCATACAGTACCCTCTGAGTTTTGAGTAATGTGTCTCTTATATAAGTGAATATTATTGGAGTTGTTACTTTTATTTTTGGCAAGCCATAAAGAGGAAAAATCAACCCACATAGTCCGGAGAGTAAGGCATACATCAAACACAAAGACCAAACCTAAGCATTAGCAATTAGAAAAGAGAGATGCTTTGGTCAAATGGGCAAAGTACCAACTCTTAGTGGTTAGGCACTGAGCCAGGTGCTGGGGAACAAGACTGACTTAGTCACTAGTCTCATAGTGTGCTAGATAGTTTTTTAAATGGGTGCCATCAATTTTCCCCTCTCCTTATATAAGCATACCACTCCCTATTGGTGAGTAGAGTTTATTACTCTTCCCCTTGGATTTATGACTGCTTAGACCAATACAATACAGCAGAAATGAAATTCTGTGACTTTTGACCACAGGTAGCTTTTAAGGAGACTTGCCATTTTCACTTTCTTCCTCTTAAAATTTGGCAACTAAGTAGTCTAGGCCACATGGAGAAAAACTGAGGCACTCCATTCAATAGCCCTCGCTGAGCTTTCAACTGACTGCCTACACCAATTACGAGCTATGTGGGTAAGCCATCTTAGGCACTCAGCCTAGTCCAACCTCCAGATGACTGAAGCTTCCATTTAGAGCAGAAGAATCATCCAACTGAGCCCAGTCATCCCACAGCATCATGAGAGTTAATAAAATCATTGTTGTTTTAACCCACTAAGCTTGGCCATTTGTTATAATGGAGCAGACAACTAAGACATAAAGCTTCTAGTTTAGTGGAGGAGATAGGCATAAAATTAGAGATAATAGTAAAATGCGATGAGTGTTCAAGGTGCTATGGGAGTATAGCATATGTCTCCAGGTTGAGAGCTTGGTGTAGGAGTTAACCAACTATAAAGGAGATATGAGTGTTCTATAAGGAGGCAAGGGCACATGTGAAGGCAAGAAAGTAAGAGTGCATGGCACATCTAAGGAACTGATATAACTTTAGTGCAGTCTTATCCTGAAGTGTGAGAAGGAGAAGTAAGACAAGAAGAGGGTAGTAGTATTTAGAATTAGGAAATTATCATAAATGTAATAGGAGGCGTTTGGAGGATTGTAAGCCTGAAAGTAAAGTTAACTAATTTGTGATAAGTTTCATCTTGACTACAGCATAATATGTGTGAGCACTAACAAGTCCAGCAAATTTTTATTTTATCCATTTTTGGGTAAACGGATGGGAGAGTGGAGAATCTTTTGAGGTATGAGCCTCCCCATCAGCACCCTTGGCTGGTTTAGGGCATGTGGTACTTTTGTTCCTGGCCATGGGAGCTCTGGTCCTCAGGCTTGGCTGCCTATGAGTTAGCTAATGAGCGGGACTGGGACTGATGGTTTCCATATGAGCCGCCTCTGGAAGGCTCTTGGCATGGCCTGGTACAACTCCATCCTCAGTGTTAAAAATTGTCGATCAGTCTAACCCAACAACCCACCAGAGACGCCTGCTGTCTTTCAGGAAATTCCATGCTCCTGGGCCAAGCCCATTGTTTGAATGCCCCTGAACATCTCCCGAGGAGCTGCTCTAAAGCCCAGCCAGAAAGAAGAAATAGATACGGACCCAAAGCGACTGGAAAATTTGGGCAGGAAGCTATAAAATGAGATGCAGCTTGGAAAAATACAGATTGCTACATCTGGGAGAGAAAATAATATATTACTAGCAACCCCCAAAACCCCCACCACCAAATATACAAATATATTCCAGTGTAGGAACAGAGGTAGATTGCTTTCAAGCTAATGAAGCTTAGCTTTCAAACCCCTCAATTGTGCAGGACACTTCCAAGGCCTTGGGAGAGCCTAGCAATTATATTCTTCATATGTTTTTGTAAATTTGCAAAGGTAAGATGTTTAAAATTCTTTTTTCTTAAATAGGCCCCCCCCAAATTGTATAAGCTTCATGGGATACCAAACCTGGATCTGCCCCCTGAGCAGGCTGAAAAATGCTCAGTAGCAAATTAGCAGCAATGTTGGTGGTCCCTCTGCTGAATAAGAACCTCTCTTCCTAGCCCATGAGACTGTTGGAATAGCGCCTTCAGGCCAAATGGAATAAAGTTAGGCTCAAACCCATTTGGGGCACTCACTGGATAAACTGTGGACAAATACAGGGCTAAGTGTGTGCAGGCAATGAAACTCTATCACATGACTGCAAAACTGGTCTTTAGCAAAGTCATAAAATTAAGGAAATGCATTCTAACATCATCCACAGAGTGTTCCTTCCTCCCTTTTACCAAATTTTGCTTTGCTTTAAGAGCCTAATGGAGCGGGGCATGGTGGCTCACGCCTGCAATCCTAGCACTCTGGGAGGCCGAGGCGGGTGGATTGTCTGAGCTCAGGAGTTTGAGACCAGCCTGGGCAAGAGTGAGTCCCCATCTCTAATAAGAATAATAGAAAGAAATTAGCTGGACAACTAAAAATATATAGAGAAAAAATTAGCTGGGCATGGTATCACATGCCTGTAGTCCCAGCTACTTAGGAGGGTAAGGCAGGAAGATCACTTGATCCCAGGCGTTTGAGGCGTTTGAGGTTGCTGTGAGCTAGGCTGACGCCACGGCACTCTAGCCAGGGTAACAGAGTGAGACTCTGTCTCAAAACAAAAACAAACAAACAAACAAAAAAACAGTGCCTAATGGACTCTGTTCACACTTAAGCAGCTATAACTGACAATTGTCAAAAGGTATTTGGAGATAAGGGTTGGTATTTTTATGTTACTGGAATTTAAAGCCTTAAAGAATTATATTCTACTAGTGGATTAATTGTAGAAATGGCAAGGAAGGACTCAAAGTATTTCTGAAAAACCCCTTACCACCATGCTGGGCTTGAGGGTTAGTCCATCCCTCTGTTCTGGGGGACTCCTAAACCTCCCCGGGGAGTCTGCAAAGCACCACCGAAAGCAACAGGAAGAAAGCCCGAAATTACTTGTGTGAAATCTCATATGCAGTTTTGATAATATTATATTCCATGCAGAAAAAAAAAAAGTGTTTTCAACTATTTCCTGTTGAGTACCATTGATTATCCTGTGGTTCCCTGTGCCACCCTGCTATCTGTCACACGCCCCCGTGGGTGCGTACCCCAAGCAGAGAAGCACGCTTTTACTCATTTAGCATGGAGCTTGCAGGAGCAGCTTTGGCTCAGAAGAAGAACTCTTCACAGCATGGAACAAAGAGGAATTTCCAGTGTCTGGAATAGTTTCACCCTTTTTATATTTCAAGTTACACTTCTGCAAGTCTGTGCTTCTTAGCCTGTCCCCTACAGGCCAAGACATCCACAGACGTTTGGTAGAACCAGCACACCCTGGTGCGTCCAGGCTGGCTTTGCTAGAGGCACCATGGAAACCGTGAGGAGTAGCATTAACAGTGGAGGTTGCCCTTTCCGAGCCCGTGTCTGGCTCATTTAGTAGCCCGGGCAGCACCCCTCCTTGCCAAAGCCTGGAATCTACCCCTTCGCCACTGATCACCAAATGCACCTCCCATTTAGCTTCTGTTTGTGCTACTTTATCTGGAGTTTAATGATATCAAATTTACCAGACAATAATAACTTGCAAATTACTGAAGGTAATCACTAGCTTCCTGACACCAAGTAAAAATGTGGCAAAAGTGAGGTTGGTCCTCTGCCCTCTCTGCCCACTTCCTTTGTTCCCTCCACCCTCTGTCCTCTGCACCCCCATAAAAGTTTCCTCTCCTCCAGGAGACAGAGTTCTTCTGAGTCAGATCTATGGTCACCCCTCTCACCAGAGTGGAAAAAACTGATGAAGGAATGTACACTGAGGTGGCTGGGACTTGGTAGTTTACTCCTTTTAGAAATATCCCCAAAGAAGACTTCAGAAAGATGGCAAGCTGTACCCATTTCTTAGGTTGATTCCCTATCTTGGCTATTGAATAATGCCGCCATGAACATGGGAGTGCAGATGTCTTTATGAAGTGGTGATTTTGGTACATATATATAATAGAATGTTATTCAGCCTTAAAAAATGAGATTTTGCCATTTTCTAATGAATGAGCTTGGAGTACAATATGTTCAATGAAATAAGCCAGACACAGAAAGAAAAATATTGCATGATCTCACTTATATGTGGAATCTAAAAAAAAAAAAAATTCAAATATACAGAGATAGAGAACAAAAAAGTGGTTACCAGGGTGGGGTGGGGAGGAAATGGGGAGTTGTAGGTCAGAGGATACAAAGCAGCAGATATGCAGGATGAACAAATCTAGGCATCTCATGTACAACATGAGGACTGTAGGTAATAAAATTGTACTGTATACGGGATTCTTGCTAAATGAGTAAATTTTAGATGTTCTTGCCACACACAAAAAAAATGGGTAACTATGTGAGATGATGAATATGTCAATTTGCTTCACTATAGTAACCTTTTCACCATCTGGCTGTATTCCATAACATCATATTGTATACCCTACATATACACAATAAAACTTATTTTTAAGAAAAAGAAAAGAAAGATGACGACACTAATCTTCAATGATAAACAACTTTCAAGCATCTACAGAGCAGTTTTGCTTCCTTTTGTTCTGCACTGAAGCTTCCCAGCACCCCTCAGATCATCACTCCCCTTATAGAAAGGCGGTCTTAACAGGAACCCCTCAACCAGGCTCCAGGAGTACCTGAGAGCAAAATCTGCCTGGGGCAATGCTCGGGTATCCCAGGCTACCAGCATAGCTCAGATGGGCCACGATTAATATTTTGAGCAATGGAGAAATGCACTTCCAAATCCCAGAGGGGATTCCTTGGGCCAAGCTCTACGCCTTCACAATGCGGTAATTGCTGCTGCGTCTCCGCCTAGAATTTTTAAAGACACCATGAATTCCCACAAGCTGCCTTCCCACTCCTCCCAGCCAGAGGTCTCTGACATGACCTCCGGGCGCCGATGTGGTGACCAGTGCACTCAGTCTCAGGAGCCAGCCCCAACAGAGGAGATGCCTGGAGCCCAGGAAAGAGGGTCCAGCCTCATATGAGACATTTGATCGTAAGACGCCTCTTATGTCTATACCTTGATTTACTACTGGCCATTCAGCTTTGGAGGTCACTTTGTTCTCTGACTTTCTCCCACTTTTTTCTCTGATTCTGCTCTGTTCCCCTCTCCTCCCACCTGAGCCATCTCTCAAACTTCCTGCTTCGTTTCCCAAATGCTCCTTTCAGGCACAGCTCACCCGGGGAACACCAACCCTGGTTTTGCACAGTGTCCTGTGCAGCCCTGTCCAGGTACAGCCCAGCTGTGCCAGTTCTCCCCTTCCTAGGACAGCGGGGGAAAGCTGGGCTCGAACTATGGGTCCTAGGTGTTCAAAAACCCTGGCAAGTATTGGGGGAAAAGTTCCAATAATTTCAAGTGAATCCAAATTATAGGGAAAGTACCAGCTGTGGTTTAGGATCAGCTAAATAACAATGCCAAGGGACAGAAGGGAAGGAGGGTGACACCAAGCGTATTTACCTATTTCCCCTTTTGTCATCTTGAACTTTAGCTAAGTAAGTGTAAGTTGTGGCCCCATACTCTGGTTGGCTATCGTGAGAAGCCAAGAAAAAAAAGCAGTTAATTTCCAAGTAAGCTTGGCTCTAAATGTAGAGAGCCTCTCTGCACACTGGGGCTGGCCATGTTATGGGGTCACCGTCCCCTGTAACAGCCTCCAGCAGGAAACACAAAACGCCTGCACACTGGCTGCCTTCCCTTGCCCTGGACTCCATCCCTGTTTGGGTGGGTCTCACTGGCTTGGCATATGTGAGAAGGCATCTGTCTGTTTCCTGCATTCTGGTTTGGGCTGAAACTGATTTATTTCGAAATCTGTTATATATTTAGGATGTGTCATGCCCTGAATACTGGGTTTCAATGCAATTCCAGTAACTTGTACAATTAATTATACTTTATATACGGGCTATTAGGACTTGAGCTGGCATGAAGAGTATATATTGGACAAGAATAGCACGCAGATGGTATATAACAACTAAACCAATAGCTAGCATTTGTGTAGTGTGCTGCAGTTTGCAAAGCACTTTCCCAGGCATTATTGGTTTTGGTCCTCACAATAATCCCCTCGAGATAGGTAGCAGAGTAAAACAGATTATTACTCCCATTTTACGAATGATAAATATGGGACTTAGAGAGGCTAAAAATGGCAGAGTCAGAACTTGAGATTCCAAATTCTACTTAAGAACTCTGAGCCTGAAAAGTATGCAACTTTAGCTCTTGGGGTTCTTTAGTTACTTTGTTTGAAATTCCCTGTCATTAGCCTGCATTTACTTTTTATTTAACAACTTTATTGGTGTATAATTGACCTACAGTAAACTGCACACATTTAAAGTGCACAACTTGATAAGCTTTGACATATGGACATACTCATGAAATCAGCACCATAATTAAGATAATGAACATATTCATCATCCCCAAAAGTTTCCTTGAGCCTTTTTGTAACCCTTCCTGCTCGCTCCTCTCCACCATCCCCACGCAAACTGATCTGTTTTCTGTCACTATATATTAGTTTGCATTTCTTACAATTTTATATAAATGAAATCATAAATCATATAGTATGTAGTCCTTTTTTATTTGGCTTCTTTCATTCAGCATAATATTCAAAGATTTTGCAGCATATATTAATAATTCATTTATTTTTATTTTTTGCAAAATAGTATTGCCGTACATAGATATGCCACAATTTGTTTATCTATTCACCTACTGATTAACATTTGGGTTTTTTTCAGTTTGGGGCTATTACAAATAAAGGTCCTATGAACATTCATGTACAAGTCTTTCTGTAGACAAAGGTCTTCATTTCTCCTGGGTCAATATGTAGGAGTGGAATATTTGCATCATATATTAGGTGTATGTTGAACATTTTATGAAACTCTCAATTGCATTTCAAAGAGATTGTAACATATTACATCCCATTAGCAGTATATAAATGTCCCGGTTCCTCCCCATGCTTGCCAAAGCTAGATACAATCAGTCTTTTTATTTTAGCCAGTCTAATAGGTGTGCAGTAATATCTCATTGTGCATATTTTAAATCACATTTCCTTAAATTGCTTTTTTTAAATGACTAACGATGTTGAGCATCTATTCATATGCTTACTTGCCATCTGTATGTATGTTTTACATATATATATGTATTTTTTTTTGAGACAAGGCTCACTCTATTATCCAGACTGGAATGCAGTGGTGCAATCATAGCTCACTGCAACCTCGAACTCCTGGGCTCAAGCAATCCTCCTGCCTTAGCCTCTCAAGTAGCTGGAACTACAGGTGTGAGCCATCATGCTAAGATTTTTATTTTTTTTATTTTCTGTAGATACAGGGTCTTGCTATGTTGCCCAGGCTTGTCTTGTATCATTTGCATATATTCTTTGGCAAAGTGTCTGTTAACATCTTTTGCTCATTTTTAAAATTATGCTGTTTGTTTTCTTATTGTTGAGTTCTTAGAGTTCTTTCTAAATTCTGAATGCAAGTCATTTATTAGATATATGCTTTACAAATATTTACTCATAGTCTATGGCTTGTCTGTTCACTCTCTTAACTGTGTCTTTTTAAAATTTTTTGTTAAGTCCAATTTATCAATTTGATTTATTATGGGTGATGTTTTTGATAATGTAACTAAGAGATCTTTGCCTAACCCAAGATAACAAAGGTCTTCTAGAAATTTTATAGTTTTAGGATTTGCATTTATATCTCTGACCCATTTTGAGTTAATTTTTATATGTCATGAGAAGTATGGATCAAAGTTCATCTTTTGCATATGGTTATCCAATTGACCTACTGTATAAAAGACTATTTTCTCACCACTGTCTACCACTGAACTCTTGTTGAAATCATTGTCCATATGTGTGTATTTCGATCTCTAGTCTCTCTATTCTTGTCCATTTGCCTATTTGTTTATCTTTATGATGATACCACATTGTCTTGATTACTGTAATGGTTACTTTTATGTGCCAATTTGGCTAGGCTATTAGTACCTAGTTGTATAATCAAACAATAATCTAGGCGTTGCTGTGAAGATATTTTGTAGATTTGTTTGTGAAGTCATTTTGTAGATGTGGTTAACATCTATAATCAGTTAACTTTAAGTAAAGGAGATTACCCTCAATAATGTGAGTGGGTCTCAGCCAATCATTTGAAAGGCTTTAAGAGCAAAACTTGAGGTTTCCTGGAGAAGAAAGTCTGCCTCATAATGGCAATATCAGCTCTCACCTGAATTTCCAGTGCCAGCCTGCCCTACAGATCTGCAGTCACGTGCTAGACATAGGAATTGAGCCAACCGATATATATCTACACATAATGGATGTATAGACTGTAGATGTGCATAGAGTGAGAGGACCTTCTTGGTTCCATTTCTCTAGAGAACCCTGACTGATACAATCACTGTAGCTTTCTAGTAATTCTTCAAATCAAATCCTTGGAATCCTCCAACTTTGTTCTTTTTCAAAGTTTCTTAATCTATTCCAGTCTATTCACATAGAATAAAAAAGAGAGGAAAGATCACATTCCACTGAGTGTTCAGGAGGTATGTTCAAAAGAGACGGTCTGAGTTGGACCCTGAGGATGGGAGAGTTTCAGTAAACAAGTATAGCAAGATAAGCATTGTTCCCCTATTAAAAGAGGAAAGTTGCTTGAGCACAGCTTCAGAAGAATAATTTTTCCAAAATACTCTGGAAATTGAAGTTATCCAGTATGTCTGAAAAGTAAATGGTATAGAAGAAGATGGGGCACTATGTTTGCAAAGATAACTTGGGTTAGTGCCCTGTCACTTCCAAATGAAGACACCTAGTGGAAACTGGCTTATGTACAAAAAGGAATTTATTAATACAAATAACTGAGCAATCCAAGGGTTATGGCTTCAGGCATGTCTGGCTCCAATGGGCTCATTCTCCTTCTCTCTCTCTCTCTCTGCTGTTAGCTCTGCTTTTCTTCATGTTGGTTTCTGTCATAGCCAGGGCTTCTCTATTGGGTATACTCTGACAGCTCTAGGTTTATATTCCCTGTGTAACCTGCAATCCTTACAGGAAGAAAGCTTCTTATTTTCATGCTAGTTCTAGTTGTTTTAAAAAATCCATCCCTTCTAAAGTGAAGGATAAGAAAAATAAAAACTTTTTTTAAATTTTTAAAAATTCCAGTAATGAGTCTCATCGGAGACCAGTGTGACTCATCAGGGTACATGGCTACACCAGAACCAAACACTGTGTTCATGAACTTTGGATGCCTGGCTGTCTAGACCTGGGGCATGTGGCTGTCATTGGAGGGGGGGAAACCTAAGTAAGGTGGAAAGTAGCGATCGAGGTCAACAGAATTATCACATCCTTCTCAACAACTTCCTCCCATGGTGACTAGTTTTTGCAGCCTCAGCATTCTTTTTTTTTTTTTTTTTTTTTTTTTTTTTTTGGTGCATCCTTAAGACTCTCCTGTTGATTGCTACTTTCTACATTGCTTCTTCCCTCTTGAAAAAAAATCCTAAACTTCTGCTTCTTTTCCCTGAAGTGTCAGTATCGTATGTGCAGGTTTCACCACATGCTCCTGGTTGTGAGTCAGTTCTCTCCAGAGTTCCAGTTTATTGCTGTCACCACTGGAGTTTGTGACAGCTTTCAATTTGGCTCCTTTGTGAATCTCATTAATATGCAGTTATCGCCTCTCTCCACATCATTAACAGACATTAACCAAAACCAAGCTAATAATGAAGTCTGATGATTCTGGGGCAATAACTCCTGCACAGGAAACCAAGGAACTTGAAGGAGGAAGAATTTGGGTAGGAAAATGGGAAGGGCCTCCTTCCCCAACACACAAAGCTTTCATCAATCCCAAAAGGAGACCTTGAGAGGAAAATAAAAGAACAACAGTATGAGGACAGAGAGATTGAAAAATATGTCTCAGCATCTGTTTCTGTAAATTCAAAGTAAAAATTACAGCCATAAGTAGCTGCAAGTTTTGAAAGTTCAAGCTTACAAGCTGCTGATTAAATGACTACTCAATTAGTGAGGCTGAATGGAGGAGCAGTTGACAGAGATATTTAGTTGTTGGCTGTTCTTCACTTTCTAGAATATTTGCTCTTTGGTCTTAGGGGTGCTTTTTTGCAGGTTGACGGTTCAGTTTTAGCCTGAATGTCACTCAGAGAGGGATATCTTTACCATTGCTGGAAAATATAATCTTTCTCTGTCAACCTGCAGTTGGATTTGTTTTTGAGTTGGACCTTTCTCTGTCTTATTCACTGTCTGAATCTTGACTGATCTTTAAAACTTTCAGATCTTTAGGTCCATGCCCACGATTGTCTCTCATCCCGACCGCTGAGGCAGCTTCTTAGCTGATCTCCTTACGCCCACACCTGTGCCACTCGCCCCACTGTGCCCACTCTCCCTTCTCCTTAGTGGAATCAGAGATGAGCTCTCTAAAACACAAATCAGATCCTATCACCTTTTTTTTTTCACAAATGAATAAATTGAAGTGCATAGAAAAGTTCAACAGTATGTCAGACATTATGACGAATGGCCTGCTTTGTGTATATGGAAAGTGAAAAACAAAACCCACTCGACGGAGTAAGAATGTGGCCCTTTGAAGGCAACACGGCCATATGACGAGTGCTTGCTGTCCAGTGAGTTGCGGGGAGATGTGATGTGAGCACTCAATTGCTAGCATGAGACCCCAGCATGTTGGGTGTGGTGAAAAAGCATCCATCAGCGTGGATTCCTGTGTGATTACAATGAACAGGGTTTTCTGACGATCTTTGTTGAACCCATAGTGTGAGGAACCAAAAACCTTTGTTGTTTTAAACCACTAAAATTCTAGGGTAGTTGTTTACCAAAGCATTACCAAGACTATTCTGATACAGATATTAGAGCTGGAAAAAAGGACGCTATTATAAAAATGATAACAACAAAAGCAACATGATCAAAAACAAAAACAAAGAAAAACCAACTCCCAAATATGTGACATTGGCTTATAGGCAAGCTGATAGGTGAAAATCCGTATTATTTAATGGCAAAGCATTGGATAAATTTGTCACCTTCAGTTGTTTTGGAAGCATATCATGATATGATTCCAATTAATTTATATATCTAAGCCTAATTAATTTATATATCTAGGAGAAGAGATAGGGAAAGAGAATATTGTGCTGTGAACCAGTTGCTGTTGGCTATATTTGTCAAGGTCCTATAAGAAAAAAAAATGCACTCAGAGAAGAATTTGCAAACAGGAATGAAAGGGAATAGAGAGGATTCAAGGACTAATGGGGTTGCAAAGTCAACCACTTCTCAATTCTAAACTATAAAAGATAACAATGAGAAAGACTGCAAGCAACAAAGGCTAATTAAAACTCAGTCTTATGGGGAGGATCAAATTAAGAGTAGAGTCATTGCATGCAGGTGTTTAAACTTCTGAATACAGTAATGTGTTTTAAAGTAAAGATCCAACAAAGGGAAGAATGCCCAGTACATCCTTTTAATTGGATAAAAGCACTCAAGGAAAGAAAATAAAGATGTGGCATGTGCTTGAATTAAGTCTAGAGATAGATATGGGGATGAGACAGCAAAGAAATATCGAATATTGGAACCACCTAGGAGAAAGGACTGAGGGTGTGGTTAGTGGCACATAAAGTGGACTGAAATGCAATGTGTGGGGAGACTCTGTCTATTGAGTTTTTGAGAGAGGTGTGCAGCCAAGGGGACCATGGGCCCTGGCTAAGAGAGGCTATGACTGTTAACACCCTGATCTCTGATTATTTAGGACAAGAAGTAGACTGGGACAGATGCTCAATCCTTTGAGAAATCATATACCCAATGCCCATTTTAGATGCAGTCAAGAGGAACAAAGGAAAAGGAAGAACTTTCCATGGGGTAGACTGAGCTGTGGTGGAGAGGAGTGGATGCAGGAGCTCCTTAATCCTGAACAGTCAGAGATTAATCAAAATATATTTCCACTCCAAGGAGGAGACCTCAGAAGGTTAACCCAGCAGGATTCAGAACTCTACAGGCCAGAATATACTGCATATCTCCTGTTCTTCCTTTTTCTGCATAGGAGTGTTACTGTGATTATCACGTCCCTATTCTGTCATTGTGTATTGGATGGGGAAGAAGAAAGAGATCACTTTTCCTTTTAGTTCATAGCTTTTCAGATCAAGAGTTGCCACATCCAGAACTGATGTAGAAACTCCAGTGTGAGATCCCATGATGAAGGAACCACTATGCTTCATTCAGGGATGTGAGACTTTGAATTTAATGTCCTGACTTGGTGGGATATTTAGGTTATCTCCTTGGGAAGGGGATGAGTATCTTCTGCATGTATTGAGAAGACAGAACTAAGTATTTGGAGACCAAAGGCAGTCTATAACAAACATTTTTACTGTTCACCAATACTCGGGTCCCCTGTACTTTGGGGACTTCCAGGCAGCCTTGAGGTTAGACACGGCCATATGATTAGCTCTGGCTAATGGGTTGTGGGCAGAAGTGATATGAGCCAGGGCACTTACATAAGACTTTCTGACTCTGCCCATTACCAATTTTGATGGCTGTGGATTACTTTGAGACACCTTATTCCATTCAGAGGAAGGAGTCTCCATCAACCTGGGTCCCTGAGTGACAACACTGAGTAGAGGTTGTCTGCCAGTCTGATTTGGACATACAATGTGAGTGAGAAATACACTTTCATTCTAAACCACTAAAGTTGATAATTGCTTGTTCTGCATTATGATCTTTCTTATTTTGAATGATATGCTTAACTTTCCCAAAGGCAGAAAGAAGAGGGAGAATCAGGATTCAAATTCAGTTCCATCTGGCTCAGAGGTCAAATCTTGGCCATTACCTCTGTTTCAGTTAGTTTCAAGGGGATTACTAAAGTCAATCCTGAACTAGGGCTGATAAGTAAATTTCAACACTGCATAGTTTCAAAAAAATTAAAACATGAAGATGTTGGTGTAACATAATGGTTGGGGGGAGGATAGAGAGAGAACATGATATAATTGATCAAAGAACTGGGAAATGAAGTTGCAAAACCTTAAAATAGCTTAGCTTCTTTATCCAAGGAAAACAAAAAGTTAGAAATACTTAAAAGCTATTCACTCAATGAATTGCATGAGAATCATCTATGGAAGTAGATATTAATGAATTATGTCCTGTGCAAAAGTTCCTACAGCTAACTCTGAGTGGCAGGTGGCTATATGTCTGTGTAGAGAAGGAGGTTTGGGGGGATAAGGGAATGGAAAATGGGAATGGAGGAATTGATAATAGTATAAATACATGAATCAATCAAATTTAATATCTCTAATTTTAGACAGAAATTTTGTTGGAAAGACTATAATAGAAATTTGAACTAGGAATTTTGACTATTATACAATAATCAAGAAATACCTTTAGAAATTTATAAAATTTGGATACTTTTATATTTTCCTTAAAAGGTATTATATGTTTTGTTTCTTATTTTATTTCGTTAATGCTATGTGCTTTAATGAGGTTTATTTTCCATCAGTGTAACAATAGGACTTCATGATTATAAGTCTCTGTGAGATTGAGCCTGAAGCTGTAGCCTGGAACTCCAGACCTTGAGGAATCTAGGTTAGATATGTTATTACTTTACTGACATCTAGTGACCATGTAGCTTAATTGCAGGAATATTTTTTAGAGTGGTAAATGAAATGCATTGAAAATATACCTTCAAATCATGTAATGGTTGCAATTGTTTTTTTTTTTTTTCCATTTCCTTACTCTTCTATTATCACTTTCTTTGCCTTCTTTTATATTGTGTTCATCTATCTCATCTTTCTTTATTTCAGATACAGCATATGGTTATAGTCAACAATATACAACCTATGTATGTAGCACATTTCTGAAGGAAATAGAGAAGCTACTGAGTCTTCCAGAGACCTATAGCCAGGATTTCAGAGCTTCCCAAACTTGTGTAGTAAAAGATCTACCAGAACTTTCATTCATTCATTTGTCTAACATTTACACAGGTGCCACTATGTGCCAGGAATGAAGTTAGGCACTGATATAATTTGGATGTTTGTCCCCTCCAAATCTCATGTTGAGATTTCATCTCCAACATTGGAGGTGGGATGTGTTTGGGTCATGGGGGTAGATCCTTCATGAATGGCTTGGTGCTCTGCCCGAGGTAACGCATTAGTTCTCACTCTATTAGTTCATAGGAGACCTTGTTGTTTAAAAGATTCTGTCACCCTCTCTTATTTCTCATACCCTTTCTCACCATATGATACACCTGTTCCCCCTTCACCTTCTGCCGTGAGTGTAAGTAGTCTGAGGCCCTCATTAGAAATAGATGCAGTGGCATGCTTCTTGTACAGCCTGCAGAACCATGAGCCAAATAAACCTCTTTTCTTTATAAATTACCTACCCAGACTTAGGTATTCTTTTATAGCAACATGAAATAGAGTAAGACAGGTGCTAAGAATTCTGAGACAAAAACGACAGTCCTTGCCCTCAAGAACTTCACTATCTTACAGGGAATAACAGAAATAATTTCAATATAGTAAAACAGAGGTAATTGTAGGTCATTATGGAGCATCCCAGGTGGTCAAACCCTACCCTTGCAGACACCTTTACTACTTTCCAGCTGAGCAGGGAGTTCTCAGGAATAGCTCGTGTATATGTTACACAGAGGCCCGTCCTCGACTTGTCTCCTTCCTCTCATTTTTGTACTCATTCTAAGGATTAAAGCAAATAATGCATGTAAAGTGCTTAGGTTAGCACCCTGAACTTGGGAAGCACTAGAAATGTTACCTAGTTGCATCCCTCCATTCTTCTACTTATTAGACCTATGCCAGCCACTATGATAAGAGCTGAGGATACTAAAATGAAAAGACGGCCCTTGACTTTAAGGAGTTTATGAGATTAGCGAAGGAAGCAGATGTGCAAATAAAAAATTTGATGTAACATAGTCACTGTGAGATTAAAGAATGAAGAGTAGGAAAGTGAGGACTATGTGGTCTGATGGAACCATGTAGAGTGAACCTTGAACTGAGCTGCCAAATATAAGCTAGATTTGGCCAGGGTACCAAAAAGAAGGGCACAGCATGAGTGAAAACTTGAGGGTGAAGAAACACGTGACCTATTCAGGAGGCTTCAAGTAACTCAGGATTACTTATGCATAAAGTGCAAGAAGACAAGGCTTGGGATGGGGCTGGACAGATAACAAGAGCCACATCAGGAAAGGCCTTGCAGGCCATACTAAAGAAATCGGAATTTATACAATAGGCTGGGGGTGATTCAAACTGGTGGCCTGAGGACTTCATGACTAAGAGATATTTTGTTTGGTTTACACAGAGTTTTTTAAAGAAACGTACCTAGACAGGTCACACTGCTGCAAGTGCATATTGTTTTACCAACGTCCATGCGTGAGTTTGTGCTACCTGCTTGTCCCTACAGGTGTCTGTGTTTGCAAGCCCAGTTCAACCTGATAGATGACAGAAAACTGTTGAAAAGTTCTGAGCAGGGGAACAACATGATTATATTTGTATAGCCCCAGTAGTAATACAGTACATGAGATTGAGAAATTAGGAATGAAAGACAGAGACAAGTAAGAGACTGCTAAAATAATCCACATGAGAGAGCCTGAATGAGGACAGCAGCGGGGAGGACAGGTGTAAGACTGACTTGAGATTTAGGAGAATGTGTAGGGCTTGGTAAGTGAGTGTCTGGTTTTTGTTTGTTTGTTTATTTTGTGTTTCGGTGGTGGTGGGCAGGGAACAAGAGGGAAGCATCTAAAATGACTCTCAGGTTCTTGGTTTGGGCAGCTGAGTAGATGGTAAATGGAGGATGGAGGTCCTATTCCTCGAGAGGGGTCCAACAGGACATGAGGGCAGGTTAGGGAGCAATATCCTGTGTTAGGTCCAGACAAGTAGAGTTTGAGGATCTTGTTGGATATTCTGTCAAGGCTGTTGGTTGGGGTAGATCACAGATAAGTAGGAGCTCTGGAGTTGAAAGTGGAATTGAGAAAGTTCTCACACACTAAGTCTAAATCCCTACAACTCACAGAGGAAGGCCCCTCAAGCGTGGAGTCAGGATCAGAATGCACTGGCTCTCCCATGGCTGAGCCAAAGAGTTAGAAGAAGAACAATAGAGATAATAATAGTAACAATAATACAATAGTTGTATTTTATAGAATAATTCTCACTGTATGTGAAGGCCTGGATTGTTTCTTTTATTCCTTATGAAAACCCTATATTATAGGTATGCTTATTGTCCCCCATTTTACAGATGTTAAAACTGAGATTTGGAGAAGGTCTCCAGAGGTTCCTGTGGGTTACCATTATGTTATTCTGGCAGCTTCTACAGGAGCAGTAACCTGAAAGGCACCAGGAAGGTTGACCTCTCGATAAAATATTCACCCCTTCCCTCAATCTACACACATGTCAAACATTTTTTACTTTGTTAATAGAAATGTGTTTCTTAGAGTATTAAGGTGTAGGAGGGAAAGATTCTCGAACCCACTATTCAGTCTAAGTACCTGTGGAAGGTGAAGACCTGGTTTGAAGATGCAGAGGTTCTCAGCCTGATTGCACTTTAGAATCACCTGGGGGTGCATTTTTTAAAACTACCTACCAATGTGCTAATTGGTCTAGGGTGCACTATATTTTTTTAAAAACAACGATTCAGATTTGCATCCAAATTTGTTGTAAAATGCAAATTCTTGATGAAAGGCAAATCATAACCTCTGGCAATCTGTGCTTTCTCAAGCCATCTAGTCAGATTCTGGTTGATACTTTAGTGGGGTTAATGAGCACCATGGGACAGAAAAATAGGTACAGGGAGAGGAGTCTCAGGCACTGGGGCGTGCGTGGAGGCTTGGGGAAAGAAGATGCTGGAAGGGGAGCCTGACTGGAAGATAAACTTCTGTACCATTAGAGAAGCCCAATTTGTGGGTCCCCACATGTGGGCTTGCCAACCATGTCCTTTCACACCAGGGGACCTTGGGGAGAGTTGGTTCTGCTTCTCCCAGTGGTCTTATGGACGGGAGACAGAAGTCCATAGAGCAAAAGGCCAGAGCCTCTGTCCTCCCTGAAGTAGAGCCACTGGGAAAGGTGAAGTCCCACACTCACTGTCACCCATCAGCCTTCCTGGGAGTCAGGAGTCTAAGAGAATCGGGGAGACTCAACGTGGAGGTGGGAGAATGGGCAAGCCAGCACCACGCGGGAACTGCGTGGAACGGGAGTCATCAGTGGGGAGGATAACCAGAATTTATTTTTTCATAGTTTTTTGGGGAGAGGAAACAGAGACACCACTTGCTGGGAAAGTTATGTGACGGAAGGATGCCCCCTCCCCATCCCCAGAGAGCTAAATGGAACCATATTGGGCCCTCCCCACGCCACTCAGGGGAGATGCTTTTCAAGGGAGCGAAATGTTTTATTGAAGAAACTCCAAGGAGGGAGGAAAGAAGCCTGAGAGAGCGGCGGCCTGACAGGTCGACAGATGGAAACAGCCCCTTTCATGCATGTGGCTGAAAGCTGAAAGTCAGTGCCTCTGAAGGCAGAGCGGTAGTTCACAGATCCGCGATGCCTTTCATCTGCGTCTCACAGCTCTGCACGGATGGGAACTGGGGAAGTTCACAGCCATCCTGGGAGAAGCAGAAATGAGGGCCCACCGTTCCCAGTCTACTTAGCTGATAGCAAAGGGAACGGAGCCCCTGGAGTTTGCAAATGCGGACCTTCTATTCAACGTTGCCGTGTCTGTAAATGAGGATAAAAGAGACCTCTTTCACTGGGTGGTTGTGAAGATTAGGTAAAATTGTGTATGGGAATTGCCTGGTGTGTAATAGGTACTCAACAAGTGTCTCTTCTGTGTTCCTCTTCCCTAGAAATCCGACAGCTGTGTGGTCACCATACCACCCGCTAGTCATTCCCCTCCTTAGGTCGGTTCTGTCAAGTAAAAATACAAAAAGGAAAAAAAACGACACTTTCTTCTCCTGGATAAAGAAGCTACAAATGCGAGGTCCCAATCCCATCCGAGGAATATTATTAGCTAGTAATAACCCCAAGTTATGAAGGTGCCACTCTACAGGAATACTAACCAATAATACGCAAGCGTCTCTTTGCATTTCACAGTTCACACAGCGTAAGGCCTGTTGCAATGATCACGATCTGCACTTCTACAGGTCTTATCTCACCAATGAGTTAATGATCAAATTGCAAACTTATTGAACGTTTTGAGTCATATCGTGAGGTACAGATGGGCTGCCTCTCTGAATCACATGCATTCCCGTCAGAGGACTTCTGGGGGCCGTGGCCTCGGGAATGTGGCCCTTTCCCATGCAGCTCTAAGGTGATTTTGTCTGAAACAAAAACCTGGGTAAATATCCACATCAAGGAAATGCTTCTATTAAAATGTTCTCCAGACCCCTGTGGATTGCCAAATGCAGTCTCAGTCTTTCCCCCGAGGTCCCCCAGGGCTGCGTTCACCACGATGCAGCTTCTTACAGACTAGTCTGCTTCCTTGGCTGGGGTGACACTATTGGCTCCTCATTCTCACCTCTTTTAATGTCACTTTAAGTTCTCATACTTGGGCCCCTCTCCTCCTTCACTGTTTGCTTAGACAAGGTGTTTCCTTGCTGTAGTCCTTGAGCACTCTCTCTTCCCTCGCTCTGTGGGCTTTGCCTCGGCTGAGCCCACACTTGCTCGATCACCCTGGCTTCGATCACCCCCACGTGCTGATGGCACGCAGCAGGGACAGTAACACTTACCACAAGGAACACTCACGCCTCTACATGTCTCAGCCCCTGCAGTCAGGTGGAGCCATGAAACCAATTCTGCCCAGGGAGTGTGAGCAGACTTGGTGTGTGTCACACAAAAGGCCCAGGGCTGATTCTCTGGTCTCGCGTTTTTCTTGCCCGGGCGACTGGCGCTGAAATTGCCAGCTTGGGTCTCCAAGTGGTGATGTGGAACAGACGCCCCCAACAACACTTATTTGACATGTAGTATATGTGAGAAACACACTTTTTTTTTGTCTTAATCCACTGAGATTTGGGGGTTATTTGTTACTACAACATAACCTGTCTTGTCCTGGCTTCCAAGTCTAGAACCTCACCTAATATGAACATAAAGTAAGTAGTTAATAAATTATTTTTTAGCAGAACAAATAAGTATCTCTAGCCCTGACTGTTTTGCCAGAGTTTCATGTTTATTGTTCCCACCTGCTGCTAGGCAAATCCCCTTCCCAGAACTGCTCCTCTTCCAGTGCTCCACACCTCTATTAGTAACACCACCATCAACCCAGCCACCTCCCATTGCTATGCACTCCACCCCTCTCCAGTGTGAATCACTATTTCTAAAATAATACCTCTTAAATATCCCTTCAGCTTCCTCGTCACTCTACAATGACTTGCCTGGAGTGGTGGCATCAAGTCTTGACCGTTCTTCTTGTCTCTCGCCCTGCCCGCCACCCATCACTCCTACCCTCCCCACTCTGGTCAGAGGAGAACATCTAAGTCAGTGATCACCAACGTTTGTGGCACTAGGGACCATTTTCATGAAAGACAATTTTTCCATAAACAGAGGTGGGGAGTGGGGGATGGTTTCAGGATGATTCCAACGCATTACATTTATTGTCCACTTCATTTCTATTATAATTACCTTGTAATATAGAGTAATATTATTATACAACTCACAATAGGTTGGGGACCCCTGATCTAAATTACAAAACTGACCATGCTCAAAACCATTTATGGCTCTCTGTCACCTACAAAAGAAAGCCTGAGCTTCTTGGCTTGTCACAGAGGCTTCCTGGCACATGAGACCTGGACCCCACTTGCCCCTCCAGCCCCTCCCTTGCCTCTCCCGCACGGCCCTCTGCAACGCAAGGCTGCCTGCTTACTGCAGCCCCACCCACGTGTGCAGCTCCGTGACCAGATCATATCAGTTCTCTAAGATTCACCCGGACACCGTCTCTGCCAAAAGGCCTCAACTTCCCCCAGTCCTCACCTTCCCCCCTCTGCATTGGCACGGCACCCTGTTTATATTCCCATCACAGTGCTGGGCACCACTTTAGTTCACCCATGTGAGGGCGAGCATGGTCTACGTGACAGGCAAAGATGGACACCAAGAGCTTTCTTTGACTCCCTCAGGATATGTTTCACTTGGAGATTATTTGTTTCTGTATCTCTGTCCAGTGCCCTTCCTTGGGTCTCATTATAATCTAGCTGGGGTGTACTCAACATATAGCCTTTCTCTCTCCCTCCCTCTAACCATCTTTCCCTCCCTTCCTCCCTTCCTTCCTTCGTTCCTTTTTTTTTCTTTCTTTTCCTTTTTTCCTCCCTCCTTTCTTGCTTCCTTGTTCCTCTGGCTGTGGAGTCAGAATGACTGAGATCAAATCCAAGCTACACCACTACTTAGCTATGCAACAAGTTTCTTAACTTCTCTGGGCCTTATTTTCTTCATTTGAAAAATGGGGATAGTCATGTTTCTCATAGCGATATTTATCTCACTAGATTGTTGCAAGGATTAAATAATATGTACATATAAAATATTTATAACAATGCCCCATATAAGGTAAACATTTAAATAAATATTTGCTAGTATTACTTTCTTTGATCTATTCAATAAATAATGAAATAGGAATCAACATTTAATAGCAATTCCTAACCCTGGAATGTCAGTTAAGCTGGCTGGTGTTTTGGATTTGGGCCCAACCCCCATTCCCTTGCCCAAATCCTCCTGTCTAGGGTGCTGCAACCAACATTGCATACCAGAGTTTCAGTCATTTCACTTAAGACTGGTTCCCCCCTAAAGCACAAATACCACATAAAGTTTTATCAATCATTTATAATGCCCTCATTGAAGTCGTCCCAGACAACTCCAGCTGGAAATAATAATAACTCATATTTGTATGGCACTTTACAATTTACAAAGCACTCTCACATACTCTTGTGATCCTGAGAGCAGCACTGCATGTTAGGAGAAGCAGGCATGATTATGATTATGGAGAAGAGGACACGAGACTCACAGTCTAAGAGCCCAAGTTCCCACAGACAGCAGGCCTTGGAGCTGGGGCTCCTTCTCAAGTTTGCCAAGTCTCGTGGTTCCTGGGCCCAATTTCTTCCCACTCTCCATGCTTACATAACCTCTGAAATTCTCAGCAGCAGAACAGGACTTAGAAACCTAGGAACCAGAGACAGAGTTGTAGAGGCAGGCACCCCATGCGTTTGTATTAATTATTTTAGAGATTTGGAGAGTATCGGGGAAAAGTGGGACTTGAAAGATTATCTCTTCAAGAGCTCAAGCTTGGAATCAGATTTACTGGATTCATACCCAGCTCTATCACTTGCTGATTAATCTTGAGAAAGGCATTTAACTTCTGTGCACTTTATCACCTATAAAACCGGGCTGATAGTAGTTGTTACATAGAGTTCTTGGGAAAGCAGATGAGATTATTCATTTATAGCACTTAATTAATGAATGTTAGCCATCAGCACTAGCATTATGATGCAATTATTATAATCTGTGATAGTGAAGAAACCTGAGGGAGCTCCCTTTTCTGCAAGAAGTTCCTAAATGAAGATGGAAGGGCACTGAACAGCCAGCACAAGGAAATATCAATACCTACAGTGAGTAGATGGCAGGAGAACTGAAGAGAGATTTGAAAATGATGTCCAAGGCTTGTCCTGCTGAGGTCATCCAAGGAGATGCAGGGGGTGAAAGAGGGTGGACACAGGGTAGGCTTTGAATTCTTCTCCCAGGCTATGAAGCTTGGCAAGAGCCCTTGACGTCTGGCTGGCTGAGCATTGCCTGACAGGTTGTATTAATCAAGGTTCTGCATAGAAACAGAACCAGCAGGATGTGTGTGTGTGTGTGTGTGTGTGTGTGTGTGTATAAAGAGATTTATTATAAGGAATTGGCTCCTTCCTGTGACTATAGAGCCTGAGAAGTCCCCAGATCTGCAGTCAGCAATCTGGAGACCCAGGAGAGCCAATAGTGTCACTCCAGTCTGAAGGCCAGGAGGCTGGAGATCCACAAAGATGGTATTCAAGTCCAAAGGCAGGAAAAGACTGAAGTCTCAGCTCAAGCCCTCAGGCAGGAGCAGATCCCCTCACTCACAGGAGGGTCAGCCTTTTTGTTTTATTGAGGCCTGCAACTGATTGGATAAGGACCACCCACATTAGGAAAAGCGATCTGCTTTACTCAATCTACCGATTCAGGTGGACTCATGGGGGTTTTTTGGTCAATAGTTACTGTTCAACACACAGGAGTGGATGAGGATACAGCAGAATATGAGCTGAATTGCAGATGTCACCTGTGCCACATAATGCTGTCCTCATCCCTTGAACAGGGAAACATGGAAAGCTCCTAGGACAGGGCTGACCAGCACATACCAGGTATGCTACAAATATTATTTTCTTTTAGCCATGAAGAACAGAGGAGGCAAGACTTATTAGCAAGCCACACCTGCTGGGATTATTTATAAATTCATTACCCTTTAAAGATTTAAAGGACCTAGGAAATAGGCAGGGAAACCAAGACCCAGTGAGCCGTGGTAACGGAGCTTGGAAGAGCAGAGACTATAGAACCCAGGCTCCTAAATCCCTATCTGGGACCTTTTATTAATACAATTTGTCGTGTGCTGCATCGTCTACTAGGTCAGTAGGAAGATAATTCAATCATTCAACAAATATTTTAGGTCATTAAATGTGAAATGTCCGATTTCAAATCAAAAGTGTAGTTTATTATATCTCAAACAAGAAGCACTACGATTAATCAAAGCATGCGCCTAAACTATCAACACAGTTTTGCCATCTTAACAGTAGTTTGGATATGCCAACGGTGAAAAAGCCTGGAGAGTGAGTGGCAATGAAATCAAGAAAGGCATTTTCCACAGCTCGTTGAAAGAATGGAATATTTTTCCTTGCAAGAAGTGGTCCAAAGCCTGCAAGAAGTGGTAGTCACTTGGCGCAAGGTCCGGTGAATACAGTGGACGACAGACAGTTTCCAAGTCCAGCTTCTGTAGTTTAAGCAGCATTGTTCGAGCAACAAGTGGTCCGTTGTCTTGTAAGAGGATTGGTCTGTCTCTATTGACCAATCTTGGTGCTTAATAATAAGCATCCTCATCATTTCATCCAACTGGTTGCAGTAGACATCTGCTGTAATTGACCAGGTTTCATGAAGCTATAGTGGATAAGACCAGTGCTGGACCACCAAACAGATACTATTAGCTTTTTTGATGAAAATTCAGTTTGGGATTGTGTTGGCACTTCACCTTTATCCCACCATTGTGCCAAATGCTTGCGATTATCAAAAAGAATCCATTTTTCATCACACATCACAGTACAGTGTAGGAATGGCTCACCTTTTTGTCGTGACAGCAAAGAAAGGCAAGCTTCAAGATGATTTCTTTTCTGAGGCTCGTTTAATTCATGCGGAAACCACCTGTCCAGTTTCTTTACCTTGCCAATTTGTTTCAAATGGTCCAATATTCTTGGAATAGTAACACCAACCCTTGCTGCTAATTCACGTGTATGTTGAGATGGATTCGCTTCCACTACAGCTTTCAGCTCATCGTTATCCATCTTGGTCTCAGGTCACCCACATGGCTCAATTTTAAGACTAAAATCACCAGAACAGAACTACTCAAACCATCATTGTACTGTGCGTTCATTAGCCACATCCTTTCCAAACATTTCATTGATATTTCGCCTGTCTGCACTGCATTGGTTCCACAATAGAACTTATATTAAAAAATAACTCAAATTTTGGATTTATCCATGGTTTCACAAAAATTGCTTTAAAAAAATGTGAAAAATAATCACAAGCCAAAATGTACATTTGAAAGACTGAGGATGTACCTTCACAATAAAAATAAAACAAGAAGTATCAAAGTGAAATGTCAGAGATATCAACTGTCAAATTTAGCACTTAAGGCAATCAGATATTTTTTACTTAATAACCTAATTTTTGTGGCTAGCACTGAAATACCCACTGTGGGGACCACAAATATTTATAATCTAGTTGGATTGGCAAATGTTAAACAACAGCATTTAAATCAGCATTAAACTGGTAGAACAATTAGTATGAGGCCATCAATGGAATGCACAAAACATGTGGGAAAAGAAATGGCTCCATGAATTAAGTGATTTCAACATTTTCTTGAGCTCCTAATAGTGTAAGGAATGATACTAGGCTTCAGAAATACATGGTCAGTACCCTCAAGGATCTTAAGTTTAGATGGGATGATATATGTGTAAATAAATAATTGCAACAAACCATTTTTTAAAAATCCACAAGTAAGTTATTTACAAGGACTGTTCAAACACAGATGACTATCAGAACACTAAGGAGATTATTCCTAAGTATTTTTGGGAAGTGAAGTTCAGGGAAGTGATATTAGAATTGGGTCTGAAGTACAAACAGGAGTGTGATAGTGAGTAGTGGAAGAAGCCGCCTCCAGGAACAAAAGGGCTTCCTCTAGGAAGAAAGGGGCTTTACAAAGGTCTAGACAAAAAATGTGGGGAGTTATCTAGGGAACTGGAATTCAGTTGTGTAGCTGGAGCTTGGGCTGCGAGCTACATTGTCAGGCAGCATCAGGATAGGTAGGTCAGGCCAGACCACAGGGACCTTGCCTACTCAACCCTGGAGTTTGGATTTCATTGGGTGGAAAATGAGAAACTTGCACAATTTTTTTTCTTTATTTCTGTGGGAATTTCTACAATAAACATAGATTACTACGATCATCAGAGGAAGCGTGTCATTTTCAAAGAAAGCACGATCACCCTGGTGTCAGTGTGGAAGGCAGAAACACCAGATCAGGACTAGAAACAGGACACCAAGTGTCACAGTGTCACAGTGCCTCAGGTGCGAATTGTGGAGAAAATGCACCAAAATTGGAGATGGAGAGAAGCGAAGGTATCTGAGAGAACCAGAAGGGGAGAGACAGGGGAGTTAGGGACTGAGTGGATAAGGGATAGAGAAGAAGGGGTCCAGCATGACTCCCAGAGGCTGCTGGCATGACACTCAAGACAGCTGGATTTTATGGTTTCTGTATTCTCAAGACAGGCTGAGAATTCTCTTAGGACAGAGACTTCTGTGTTCTAGGGGTCTCTCAGCATGTCTCGTCCAGAGCCCTGCTCCTCTCTTGCTCTCTTTCCCATGGTGGGCTTGAAGGCTGGGGTACACTGGGATGTGATGAGTTCTGGTTAGAGTTGTCAGATAAAACACAGGACACCCATATCAAATTTGGATTTTGGAAAAAATAATAATAATTTTTAATGTAACTATGTCCCAAGCAATATTTGGGATATACTTATATAAAAAATTGTTTGAATGAAATTCAGATTTAACTGGGTATCCTGTATTTTCCTTTGGTAAATTCTGCAACCCTAGTTCTGGGTTGTATGTGTGTGTGTGTGTGTGTGTGTACAGTAGACAGCAGGAACAGAGAGCTGTGGGGAAGTGATGGGATATACAACAGATTAAGATTAAAATGACCTGGAGGACCATTCATTCTCACAGAAAGTGGGGAAGGTGCTAGAGACAAAACAATGAGAGCCACACTGAAAGAGGCAGTAGAGCAGAGTGACTCAGCAGAGAACCCTTCCCGAGATCACTAGCTCCCCATCATGGAATCCCTTGACTAGTGATAATATAACCATTGGTTTCTTGTGTAACTTGCTCATGGACAGATAATGTGCTGATCTGGGGACAAGACTTTCTGACGCATGAACAAGAAATAGAGGACAATATTTAGTGCATGGCTTTTGTGGTCAATCTGGGTTCAAATTCTAGTTGCATGGCTTTGGGCAATCATTTACCCTTTTAATCTATTTCCTTTTTTGCATAAAGGAAATAGGTTAAAAGGATATTTTGATTATTTATTAAATTTAAGGGTAATTATTAATATCCCATTATAAAGATTTTGCAAAATAAGTTTTGCTTAATAATAGTACTTTACCTTTAGAGACCACTTTAGTGTTTTTGTATCTACTTTTTTTTGTTATCATATCCTCACAATAGCTCTGTGACATAAACAGTACAGGACAAGTTTGATTATTCCCATGATACAGGTTTTTAAAAAGAAGAAGAACATTGACCAGCTTGGTCAAAGTCACAGCAGGGGAAATTGGTTAGTACTTGAACCGGGACTCTTTACCCGATAACAATATGAAGACTATAAGGGAAACGGGATCTTCCAGTGCTTCTCAACTCAAGAGATTTGGAAATGTGAGAACAATTTTGATTGTCATAATAGCTGGAGGTTGTTCAGGTATTCAATGTCTGAAGCCTCAAGTGCTAAACATTCTGCTAAACATTCTCCAGTGTGCAGGACAGTCCTGGCCTCAGATCCCAACAGCCCCCACATTGAAAAACAGTGGTATCCCTGCCCCCTCATTTTGCAATTGAAGAAACTGAGGCCCAAAGAGGTTAGATGACAGGTTCTCCATGGCTTTCACATAAGAGAGAATCAAAAACTGCTTGTTAAGTAAGAGATTTAGAAAGGGCAATGGAGCCTTTTGGCTTTTTCTCCTCCACGTGGAGAATGTGGTGCCCTAACACTGCGGTCCCCAACCTCTGGGCTGTGGACTGGTACCAGTCTACAGCCTGTTAGGAACTGGACCACGCAGCAAGAGGTGAGCGGCAGGCTCCCCAGTGAAGCTTCATCTGTATTTACAGCCACTCCCCAATGCTCACATCACTGCCTGAGCTCCACTTCCTGTCACATCAGCAGCGGCATTAGAGTCTCATAGGATCGCAAACCCTACTGTAAACCGCACATGCGAGGGATCTAGGTTGCATGCTCCTTACGAGAATCTGATGCCTGATGATCTGAGGTGGAGCTGAGGCGGTGCTGCTGGTGCTGGGGAGCAGCTGCAAATGCAATAACAGACATAAAGTGCACGATAAATGCAATGCACTGCACAAAGGTTGGGGACCACTGCCCTAACATGTTGGCACGGCTATGGGATGGGAGAAGGCCACTGAGTTCCCATCCCAGGTGCACAGCTGGCCATGTGGGCAAAAGCAGTTCCCTTGTTAACCTCGAAGACTGAGGTTCTCAGTGGGAGACATAGGGTCTCCTATCTAATACCCTGTGGTGTCTCTCATGCAGATGCGACGAGGACATGGAAGGAGCCCTCTGAATGCCTGAAAAGAAAGGCACTTATCAAAAGCAGAGTTAGACTTCCCAGACCTAGGGCACTTGGGGTCCTCATGGCAAATGACAGCATGAGAACTGACCAGGCCATCCTGGCGGGGTGGGAGTCCTCAGCAGCCACAGGACCCAGTGCCCAACCTGCACTATTGGTTCGGGGTGTGCAGCTTACAGCCAGAATGGCCTTAAAGTGCATCTAGTCCAAAACCGACATTTTATAGATGAGGAAATAATTAAAACGCAAGCATCGTCTTTTCATGATTTTACTACATAAGGTAGTAAAGCTAAGCAATCGACTCAAATTGCTGTATTTAGTTCCCTCAGCAATTCTGTGAGGTAGAGGCTTGCATTCCCTTTTAGCCATGAGGAAAATGAAAATAAAGAGTCTAAGCACATTTACTGAGGTCCAAAAGATGAAAGTGGCAGAGGTGGGATTTTAATCAAGGTACTCCAGATTCCACCCACCCAGTACTGCTACCTGCTAGGAACTGACGATGGGAAAGGGACTTCTCCAAGAGGGCCCCTCTGCCTCGAGGGGCTGGCACCCAAGCCCCCACTCCTGCTTCAACTGCCTGGTCAGGCGTGGAGACTCAAGACAGGGCAGCATGGTGGGAAATCACCCCCTTACACACACACCTTATGTTGTGGGGAGGTCCCTGAACTTCCTTTACAGCTTTCATTCCTCCCCAAGTAGCTGCAGAGAAGACGTGATGTGAATATTAAAAGCCCCAGGCTGGAGGACTTGCCTCCCCCACCCCTGTCCGGGCGGCAGAACTTCAAAGTGAAAGGAAGTGCATGTAGGAGGGGGGAGGTGTACACTTTCCCCGGCCCCTCTGAGCTGTGAACATTTGCAGATCCCCGGCCCAGCTCCCCACCAGGTGTCCACGGGCCCCTCCACGCCCCCAGCGCGCCCCGCCCCTCCGGCTCCCGGCTTTCATGTGGATCAAGGCCGGGAAGATGACAAGCCTCCTGACTGATAGATACACGGAGACTTCGCTGGTGATTTATTGGCTTTCTGCACCTGACGAGAACCACTAGGTCTATCTGAGGAGGGAAATATATGGGCTTTCCTGACTCCAAGTGGCAGCCCTGGGGCTAGCATGTGATGTCAAGCTGGGCAGGGGAACGAAAAGCTGTGCACTGGCCTGTGTATTGTAAGGCGGCCCAGGTCGTAAAAGTGTCAGCACGCGATATATTTCTTGCGGGGGATCCTCTCTGGGCTCTTGCCAGCGCCTTCTCTCCCGTGGTTGGCAGTCCAAGCTGGGCCGAGGGTGTCCAGCCGCCTTAGCCTGGGCTTTATTTAGCCAGTGCCCCGAGGTCGCGGTCCCTACGCCCTGTCCTGTCCTTACTCCAGCTGGAGTCTCTCACAGAACACCTGGCCCTGGGGAACAGGGCAGGAGTTAATTGCCATCACTCCTGTCGTTGGCAAAGAAGGCTGATCGTCAGGTGAGGTATGGAAGCCGGTTCCATCCGCTCCCAGGCCTCACCGCGTGGGTTGGCCTGACTTGGTCTCATTCTTTGTCCCTCAGGCCCCCACACCCCCACGCCCAGGCTTCCTCCGCCGGGGTTGACCAGGGACTAGGGTGGGGTTTATCTCACCCATCAGACTCTAGGTCTTTTACCTTTCAGCTGCAAGTCCTGAGGGTTCTCAGACAATTCAAGGTGAGGGTGGGCAAAGAGGAGGCAGCCAGATGCATTGCTCATAGGTAGTGGGGAGGGCTTGAGGAATAACAGATAGAAACCGTGCTGTACCCCCATGGCGACTAGGAGGGCTTTATGATTTTGATGACTCCCAGTGTTTCTATCACCCTAGCTGTTCTGTCTGCAGAGTGTAAGGTACCCCTGGGCCCTCAACACTCAAGAAATACGTGTTGGTTATTCTTTCCTAGAACTCCATTCTGCCATGGCCTTTGGAAATGGGCTAACTCTACATTTTGTTTGCAATGGTTTTATTTTAGTGTATTATGGGGGTACAAGTGTTAAGGTTACATATATTGCCCATGCCCCCTCCCCCCTCGAGTCAGAGCTTTAAGTGTGTCCATCCCCCAAACTTTGTACATCTTTACTCATAGTGTTTGTATATACCCATCCCCTCCTCCCCCCTCCCACCCTCCTGACACCCAATAAATGTTATTCCTATATGTCCACTTAGGTGTTGATCTGTAATACCAATTTGCTGGTGAGTGCATGTGGTTGTTTTTCCATTCTTGAGATACTTCACTTAGTAGAATGGCTAAATTGAGCATATGCTTTGCTCTTGTCCTTCATGTTTCCTCTTTTTCATCTCCTGCCCTGGTCTTGGAAAAAACTTTTGGCGAGTGCATGTCCTGCTGGATGACCTTGTACGGTTGTCCGGTGGGGAGAAGGAGCGGCTGGAGCAAAGAGAACATACAGAGAACAACAGCAAGAGCTGCTCCGTGTAGGGGTATTCGCAAGGTCAGTCCATACCCTGCTGGCACCACCCAGGCGGAGGTGGATCTGCCATTCCTCCCCACACCCTACCTCACTACACATTCACCCACAAGCAGAGCGGCACTCACCCCCAGTGCCCCTCTGTGCATATTAGGAGAAGAGGCCCTCGCTAGAGAGCCCAGGACCTTGCTGGGGTTCTTGGCTCAAGCAGCAGAACACAGGTTGAATTTCAGCCTCTCTAGTCCCTGCCAGGGGTCCCCATACAGGGTCAGCCTGCACAACTGAATGGGAGGCCCAGCCTTCATGCTCCTCTTTGAGACTTACCTTCCCCTGCCAGGCTGCCCTCGGAGCTCACTGTAGACACCTGGAGCTCAGAGCGGGAGTCCCAGCTCTGCTGTTTACAACGTGCAATGGGGCTCACAGTTAATCTCTCCGAGTTACTTTCCCCTTTTGTGAAATGGAGCTAGGGCTACTTCTCTCGAAGGGCTTTTGTGAGGGTGAAGTGGTTCCCTCTGAGCACTCGTCTAATATTCTAGGTGCAGCCCCACATGCACCTACTGATAATCCCTTTTTGCAAGATTGAGGATTAGGAGGTAATTCTAAATCTTTGAGCTGGAAGAGCCTTTAAGAGCTAGCCGTGTCCATCTCAGGCCTTAGAGTGAGTAAGGGATGATTGGACAGCAGGAGGTCAGGCCTTGCCAACTACAGGGCTTTTCTGCAAATGCCCAACATAAGCCCTGGAGTTGCCACTGATCCTCCTACCACAGGCTTCATCGCTTCGTCTGCCACCCCAGTGCCGGCAGGGACAGGCCAGTGTCTTAGATCCCCTAACACCCAACACTCCACACAGGCTTGTCACCAAGCATGCCCTCGGTGAAGGCTATTATGCCGGGCTGAGCTGCCCCAGAGCTGTGGAAATTGCAACTGTTGCTTCACTTCATTGCACACCTCACTGTGTGCAGGTGGGAAAGTCTGGAACTTTTCCCAGAAGATTTAGACGATGCCTCTTCTTTGACTTTCACGAATGTGTGAATATAACCACCTCGGCCCATCCCTCCTTGGCCACGACACGTGTGGTCCACAAGGCAGTGATCCAGGAGAAGTGCCAAGGCACTCAAGAGTTCTGGAAAATCCTTGGATACCCCAAGGGTCTCACTTAGCAGCCTCTCAACAGGAACGGGAAAAGGATCTGGGCCCCTGAGAGGAGTCAAAGGAACAACTTCAAAGGTGATCTGAGGACTCATCTGCTGGAAGACTCTTCATGGAACATCTCAGGACCAGCTCATGAGTCTCCAAACTTCCCCTCCCTGGGAAAGCAAGGTGGTGGAGTACAATATTTAACTGTAGGCTTTCAAGAGGGACTGACCTGGGCAGAACTGAGGATGATGTGTTCCTGTGCAAGGTACTTAATGTCTCTGAACTTTGTTCTTCATCTGTTTTCCAGAGTACTGAAAGTACCACAAAATACCTATGTGTTTGCCCAGATGATAACAAAACTAAATATTTACATGTTGCTTCATTTTCCCTTAGAACATGTTTATGTTATCACAGTATCCTGAAGTTCCGTTTTGTTTGTGCATGCTTTGTAAACCTATATCTGTAGTAAAAATAAATAAATACATGAATACTTTAGAATTTTATAACAAATGAGTGTAAGTTACCTGATTTTTATGTCCCACAATGGCTGTCTAGAATCAACGCAAACCTACCCCAGAGTCTGATCTTTGCCTTAAGTCAGTTACCAAGGAAGGTCACAGCTCTGCATTCATATCAGGCCTTAAAAAGATTCGGAACCGATTGTCATCCTCTGGTTTCTGCAATACATTGTTGGGCCAAAGCTTTTGAGACATTTTTCTTTCTTGGATTTCTAGCACAGCCATTTAATATTTTAGACATTTTCCACTGGAAGCCGGAATCACAAAGATTAAAAATATTAGGACTTTTTTTGTTACGACCGAAGGCATGTCCACCGTTCTGTGGCGAAGGTATCTTACTCTTACTCTGTAAACCTATATCTTGCTCTTGCTCTTGCTCTTGCCCTATAATCCTATCTTTCTCTCCTCAATAAACCTCGTTTCGTGCTTCCCTCGACTTTGGTGTGTCCAGTCATTCTTCGGCCAAGAGCACACCGAGAACTGAGAACAGACAAGATTACTGACCCCAAACCCCGACATCTTGGTGCCATGATTCGGTTGATTCTGTCTAGATATCATTTTCCTGGCACTCAAAAATTGAGAAGCTCTTAGGTTTGAGGGGTCGTCCACAGCCCCTTTTCCTACGAATCAGGAAGGAGATGTCTGGACCACACAGCCTGGCTTGTTACCTGAGGACGCCCAACTCTAGCAGACCCCAGCAATGGGTGCACAGAAATCAAAAATCCCTCCTAACGCCAGTTTGGGGAGCATTCTGTCAAACTGGGACAAGTTTGATCCAGACAGTCTGAAGAAGAAGCATTTAATCTTCTTTCTCACAACCGCCTGACCACAGCACAAGCTGGCCAGGGAAACACGGTGGTCACCACACAGGACTTTAAACACCCTGCCATCTTGCAATTGGACTTCTTTTGCAAAAGGGAAGGAAAATGGGCCAAAATACTGCTAAAAAAATATTAAAGACAAAACAAACCAACTTTCTGTGGTTTGGATCTTGGGGAAGAACTCAGGAAATCTGAGTATACTTCCTATTTGATTATTGATTCTCTACACGTATTTGTGAAAATGGGAAAATCTTTTATACCAGGGCAACCTGGTAAAGGGCCAGATCTTAAAATATTTTAGGATTTGTGAGCCATACAAGCTCTGTCTCAACTACTTAACTCTGTCAGCATAGCATGAAAGCAACCCTAGACAATACCATAACGAATAAGTATGGCTGTGTTCTAATAAAACTTTATTTGCAAAAATAGGCAGCTGGGCAGATTTGGCCCACGAGCTATATAGTCTGCCGACACCTGCTTTGTCAGACTTCATAACAAACAGAGAGGAAGATTCTTTAAAAGAAAAAGATATTTATTTTGAAGTAGCAATGCAATGGGAGTGTGTGTCATAGCAAACTATATGCATATCCAAAGAGGTTGAGGCAGGGGCAGCTTTTAAAAGTGCAATGAGGATTAGATAAGTTGTTTGAATCAATTATCCTTGGCTACATGGATCAGTAACAAGGGTAGCATCAGTCCCAGGTTGGACAGGCAGCTGCTGGACAGACATCCTTGCAGAAGTAGTTTCTGTGTGAGGTTGCAGTGGTGTGAGGTTGCAGTGGCCTTTGCGCAAAGTTATAGTTTTTGCAGAGTCTTTCGTGATGGCTTTGTTACCAGGAATATGTGCGTAAGAACCCTCCCTTCGTGGCCCTCCCCAGCTCCATTTGTCAGAGTTTTAACACAAATGACCTCACTTTGATTCAGACAACTTTCCTAGCTTCTTATCCGTGCCTCTGAGTATAGAAATGGACGTACTAAAATTTTTCCTTATGGCTGGGGCTAGTTACTACTAAACATCCACCCCAGTCCCTGGCCAACCCTAAGGAAGAGGCCTAAGGAGGTAGGGGGAGAAAGAATGAGACCAAGTCAGGCCAGCCGCCACGGTGAGCCTGGGGTAGAGGGATGTGGTACACCGCTAGCACAGTGCCTGGCATGTGGTTGGCACTTTATTTCCTGAATAAGTAACTCTTTAATCCATTGGTTGATTTATGAGAACATGAGTTTGCTGTTTAGTTGTCCTGGAGTCCTCTCGGTCTCAGGGTCAATCCCCAGTTTTAATATCTCAGCCCACAATCAACCTCCCTTGCCAAAGTCAGGAGTGCCAGCAATTATCTGTGGCTGTGCTTGGGCCAACTCAAACACTCCCTTGGCAAACCTAAACTGCTTTGGCGACCAGTGTTACCCAAACACGCATCAAATCCCCTGACTTCCCTCCAGTGACCCTGTCCTGTGACGAGCCCCCCCCCATTCCCTTGGGCCAGTGGCATTCAGGAAATCATTGACCAATGACCCAGATGGCTTCTCTGATGGAATGAAGGTCAGCTTGCATCTGAGCATCTTTGAACATCTCGTTCTTGTTTCCCCAACCAGTTAATCCTGTTGAAGTTGTACATTGAGTGCCTCGCCAGGTTTGGAACTGAGCAGGAAGAGTCACTGGACAGAAGGAAGAGGCAGCTCATTGTCTTTTGTGACTCCTTCACTACCTTTGTCTAAAGGGAAGTCTAGCTTAAGAGCTGGTCGGGCAGGGAGATATCTGGCTCTGCTGCATATTTTCAAAATTACTTCTCTGCCATGACTTATCATCTGCGACTTGACATGTTCTACACACATGGGCATGTTGTACACATTAAGACATGCTTCCTGCATTAGATTTCCCCAGGTTGGGAGCATTTTCCTGATGCAGAATTGAAGACTGAATTGAGGCATTCCTATTGACCTCAACATCCATGGGTCTCAGGGAGGTTTGGGACATTTTCCTCCCTTCAGGGGCCCACCCTTATTCTGAAGAGCAGCAGTATTGATAATGAGGGCCCAGGAGATGGAAGGGGGAGAGCATACTGTCTCCGCAGTGGAGGACTGCTGCCTCCCTGATCAGCAATTTGTGATAGCCTGGCCCAAGCCTGCCTTTTTCCTTCCCCTTCCACATGGGGAGAGGCTGTGGGCTGTAGCTCAGTGCTCACCTGGAACGCCTCTGGTTGCTAAAGGGCTGGTTGGAGACTCTGAGACAACCTGATGGATCATCTCATAAACAGAGCCCGCAGGAAGGAAAAGAAAATTATGCCAGCAGAATGCACTTACGAGAAATAGATACGTGCGGTGCAGGGAGAAATGCTTTGATATTAAAATTTTTGTAACTTAAAAAGGCATGAAAAATGATACCGACCACTAACTAATCAACATTCCTTTGTGAATGCAGCTTCAGTTCCTAACCAAAAACACATCCCTGCTATTGTCTTGTCTGGATCCAGATGCAAACATGATTAATTAAGTTTTGGGGAGGAGTGGGAGGAGCTGGTCTGGGTAGATGGCTCGCTGAGGGCGCTTTCATACACAGGCCTGGGAGAATCCCTGAGGCTGGGCGCATATTTTCCTCCACGTGGCAGGGCTTGCCTTGCGTGCACTGACAGCCACGGGTGCAGTGACCGTGCTGCAGCAGACCCGTGGAGTGAGGGGCAGGGAGGAGAGGCTCTTGCACCTCCTGTAGGCACTGCCCACGGCATGGCAGAGTAGCAAAAGCACACAACATGTCTTGTTGGGAGACTGTTGAGACACTGCTACCAAGTAGTTTGGGAACTGGGGCAAGCTTCCTCGGTTTCTGCATTTGTAAAAATGAGAGGTTGGATTAAAGGCTCCTGAAAGTCACTTCCATGTCTGTCTTTTTGTTATGGTGCCTGAGGAACTTCACACATAGCAGGTGTCTATCAACTGATTGCCAGGCAGAGGGGCCTGTGCTGGCGGGGCGGAGAAGTGTGCCAGGTGTGTGTCTCTGGTGCAGGTGACTGAACCACAGAGCCCTGAGCAGCATGGCAGGGGCCAGGGGACTGCTTCCTGATCCCTGCTCTGCCGCAGTTAGCGTAGTGACTCTGAGTGAGACACCCGACTGCTCTGCGCCTCAGTGTCCCCATTAGAGAACAGAAACACCAGACCCAACTTACCCTGGGGTGTCAAGTAGCAAGAAGCATTCTGTTCTTGTGCTAGCTGGTCAGAGGGGACAGTGACACTGTGCCCAGAGTGGTGTCTTCTCCGGGCGTCTGCTCCCTGGTAGGAGTCGGAGGTCTCTGAAGTGCACTATAATTGAGTAGTTCTGAGGGTGCAGCCCAGACTCAGACTGTCTGCGTTCAGGTCACCCAGCATCCTAAACGCCAGGCAAGTTACAAACCTCCTTTGGGCCTCATTGACTTCATCTGCAAAATGGGAATAATCATCATAGAGCATGCCTCATAGGATTGTTGGGAAGATTAAATATAGTAAAATATATAAAATGCTTGTCATTGTGCCTGGCACATTCAGCAAGTGCTCAATAAGTGTTAGTACTGTTACTGCACGCCCCCCTCCCCAGCTTTGGGTGCCCACCAAATGTCCCTTTAGTGTGCACAGTCAGGTATTCTCCCAGGGGAGAGTAAGCGGGGCTGTTTGAACCTTCAGCTGCACAGAGTAAGCACGTTCATTTATTCATTCGACGGACATCACTGAGTGCCCTGAGCTAGGTTTGGAGAGACAGTGTTAGTTACATGGAGCTCCCAGGTTGGCTGAGAACTGGGCTTACCGGAAGAGTACACAGTGGGTGTCTTCCCTGCATGGTGAGCAGGGCAGGCTTGTGAATGGGTGACAGGGTTTTATGAGGCCAGCTGGACCCCAAAGTGGTGTCAGTGCCAGGTAGAACACTAAAAGCTTCCCATCAGACTTTAGGGTCCTAGCGGGGGACTTGGGCCAGAGCCAAGACTAGGGTTTCGTGAGCTATTTATTGGGGATTTTACTGCCTCCTTCTAAGGCCAACTGATTCCACTGGTGTTTATCCCCTCTCCATGTCAGCTGTGACTGGCTGATTTTTTAGATCACTAGCCACACCCTCTCAAACATTAGAACAGTGAATTGTCCCCATTAAGGTCTATAATTTTTTTTTTCAGTTCCAGAGAAAGATGATAACTTTTGCATGTGTAGGATTTTATCCCTGGGAGCATCTATGAAATATGCAGCATTCTCCTATGTAGCTGGGAAATGACTTTAAAAATATTGTCTCTAATCCATCCTCATATTTTCAAGAGGGAGCTTATTATTCCCATTTCCCAGATGGAGTAACTGAGAGCAGAGTCAGGAGACACCTTGCTCAGAGACCCAGAACCACAGAATGATTTTGTGGCGGGGCCAACACTGAGTTCTTATTTCCTTCCTCACAATCTATCGCAACCCAGGAGTGACCTTTCTGGGCAATGTTAGCAACATGACCATATGAAATGAAGAATTTAGATTGCAATCCCCTGGACTATGTCCAGGGCACTAAAATGAGCGGGCTGCTCTTGTGACAGACATCCTAAGAGTTATTTACTATTCTGAATGCAGTTTAGGGCCAAGCAGATCTTCCATGGGGACTCCAGGCTGATCCCAGCCCCTCTCCCCACTCCAGCCCTATGGACCATGACTTGCAATCCATGTCAACAAAGATTTAACCCCTACGCTGTGAAGGGCACTGCTCTGCTAGATGTTGATAAAGGAACCAAGATAAGAAGAAATTTCCCTTGAAAGATCAGCATGAGGATGAATACAGAGATGAAACGTCGGCCCCAGCCTGTGTATGGACCAGCCCTGCATATGCAGGTCTCATGTAAGTCCCATGTTCTATGCTCCAGCTGACCCACTAGGAAGCCTAAGGACCATAGTGCCACTTTCAGCAGCTGCCCGAGGCCCTTCTCTCCCCATTCAAGAGCAGTTTCTACTCGTCTCCAATTTCAAATGAATCTTTATTCAGGCTGCTTCTCTTGCCCTGGGACTTTGCTTCGGCATTTGTGCTTTGGTTTCCCTACGTTTTGTTCTCAAGCTCTTGGATTTGTACTCATCCCTCTGGCACACCCTCCTCTCAATTCCTCCATTCTTTCTACACCGAAACTGACCTTTGGTCCCTCTACTACCTTTCTGTAAAATTCAGCACAATTTAATAGATGCATACTGAGTGTCCAACAGGCACAAGGCAGCTAGACTAGGATTTGCATATCATTCAAAAACAAAAACGATATGGTTGCTCTCTTCAAAGAATGTATAATTTAACGGAGATGATGAGAAAAGAACTGGTTGGGTTTTTCTCAAAAAAATGGAGGAGCTGGGTGTGGAGGTGTGAACCTGTAGCCCTGTAGCCCCAGCTACTCAGAAGACTGAGGCTGGAGGATCATTTGAGCCCAGCCTGCAAGACATAGAGAGACTATCTCAAAGAAAATAACAATAATTAGGAAAAATAACTCTTTGCTGCATGCATATTTGAAAACTGGCAGGAGTTTACCTGAATTCTTTCTGGAAACAACTGTATTGGTTGAAAGTGGATTTAAAAGAGGATAAAGGCGCGGTAAGCATTTGATGGATTTTAGTTTCACGTTGGACAGAGTAAAAACGTTTACAGATGTTGGTACACATTTGCTTGCCTTTTCAGTGTAGGAGACAGAAAGCCCTATAAACAGATTTTTCCCAGGGCAAATGGGAGAGAATCAACCATGGAGAAAAAGGGGATTTATAAGGGTATTATATGAGTCAACTCGGGCTGTCACACGAAATATTAGAGTAGGTGGCTTAAACAACAGAAATTTATTTTCTCAGTTCTGGAGACTGGAAGTCCAAAATCAGTGTCAGCATTGTCAGTTTCTGGTGAGGGCTCTCTTCTTGGCTTGTACATGCACCTACTTGTCGTGTCCTTACTCAACAGAAAGAGAGAGAAAGAGAGAGAATGCTCTCGGATGTCTCTTTTATAAGGGCACTAATCCCATCATGAGGGCCCTACCCTAATGACCTCATCTAACACTAATTACCTCCCAAAGGCCCCATTTCCAAATACCATGACATTGGGGGTTAGGACTTCAACATATGAATTTGGGGGAGGAGAGATACAATTCAGTCCATAGCAGGTATATAAAATTATTTTGTCAAATTTCAGATCAAAGCTAAATTTCTCTGAGATTGTATTGTTTAACATTTGAAATTAAATGAATTAATATATGTGACATGCTCGTGTCAGGTCTGTTAGTGTAGATAGGAAAGTGAGACCTGAGCAGAAGTATTGAACAGGCCGTGTGAACAGACTGGAGATGGAGTAAGAAAACACACTGTGAAGTAGAAGTAGCCGTGTCACAGAACATTAGCATAAGAAGAGTGAGATGTAAGTGGAGAAAATATGAAAACAAACAACGTAAACAAAAGGGGTGCTGAGTAAGAGAACATACTGTAATGGTAACAAAATAAAGGTAACCATAACTATCACACACGCAGAAAAAAAAAATAACAGCAACAACACAAGGCACATTACAGGACATTGCAGTGGGCTTTGGGCACCATGACACAACCGGGCCTGACCATGCTAAGGTGAAACCTGCCCCCCACCATGGCAGGAAGGAGACAACATTCCCCATTGGTCAAGGAAAATGAAGAAGAGACAATGTCAGGAAGGAGGAGAGACCAGACAGGAGAAAAAGGGATGACACAGAGACCCCAGTGCCAACTGTCTGCTGGGACGTGTGCCTACTCCTGCTCCTTTTGGAATTTACTGTGGCTTGCGTGCTAGAAACCTAAAGAGACCCCAGTGCGACTGTCCGACTGCTTTTATCCCTTTAAGAGCGAACTTTCGCTTTAATAAATTTCGCTGCTTCCTGCTTCAAAACTATCTCTTACTTTCATTCTTCGATTGTAAAAAGACAAGAACCGAGTAGTTCAACAGTTGGTAACAGGTCCATAATAATGAACTACATCAAGGTTTGCTCATATTATTGGAATCCTATTTGATATAGCTTTAATATAATTTTTTTTACTAGAAATGCATAGGACTATTCTCCTTGTAAATTACCTGTTTTTGTTGGCATCATTACCAGCTTTTGTTTCCGCATCTATAATCACCTGAGTATTCTTACTAGGATGTCTGGGAGGACAGTTAACTTTTCTCTTTCCGCTTTATTTGCACAACAATTTAGTTTGTGTGGGAGATTTAAGGAAACTAGACTTGAGATTTTTAATGGCCCTTACTGATACTAAACAACTTTTAGAAAGGTTACCTGACTTAATTTTTGTAACAACCTTGAAAGAAAGGTATTATCATGACCCTTGCTCTAATTTAAAATGAGGAAACCTTGATTCAAAGGGATTAAGTGTTCAAGGTCACCTATTAATAGCATTGAAGAGGCAGTGTTTGGACTCCACCCAGGTCATCTCATGTCAAGGCCAAAGCTCTTCTTAGTCCACAGATGGCTTTGTAGAACAAAGGAAACTCCTCCTTTTGGGGATTACTGGACAGTGCACTACTGGCACAAAGACCAAGCAGATGCACAGGCAGTGATAGCAAACTGGGCATGAGGTAACATGTAGTATTAATAGACATGCTCGCCACGTACATCCTCACCCACATCATTCACCTGTGCCCTGAATAGCTGCCTATAATCAAAACACTGTAGAAACAGGGAGCAAGGACACCAAAATCCTTGGCTTCAGAAGGAATTATCCAGAAATAAGACAGAAAGCATGTGAATGGAGCTGTGAGCAGGTAGTACCCAGTTTTTTCCTGCCTTCCCTCCATTTGCATCCTCCCCCACCTCCAAGCCAACAGATGAAGCCCTCTAAGCTGGGTAGAGAGAGGAGAGTTGAAGAGGAAATAAGAGGGTCAGAGGCAGTGTGGAAGTTGTGCATCCTTTCAATCCCCCGCCCCTTGGTCAAATCACAGACATGGGTGTGTCTGATGGGATTACACAAAGGAACCCCTTTTAAATTGGGGGATCTGAGAATGGACAGATCATATGTCTTGCTTCCTGCATGAAGTCTAGAGAGATGCAAGCCTGGCCCATTATTATGTATCAACAGTCGGGTAGAAATGGTGACACGACAGAATGGAGCCAGAAGCTATCCTGAGTCTCCTATATCCTTGAAGGGGTGTGAATCGCCATCTGAAAATACCCAGGGTTCCTGAGGGAGATACAAAAGCCATGCAGGAGAAAGCAAGGCCATGGGGCCTTGGGGCCAGCACAAAGGAACACCACAGCAGAAGCATGCATCCCAGGGACAAACTGCTGGTTCTGGGAGGACGCAGCTGCATCGCACTGGATCGCTGGTACATGGGAGGGTGCCTCGGATGGGCACAGGACAGGGTACATCAGAAGCAGCAGGCCAGCAGAGCGCCAAGGCAAACCAAGGCTGAGAAGCCTATGTCCAGCCTACCTCCTCCCCTGCCACCCAACACTACGTTGGCGAGTGTGAGAGTAGCTAGACGTACAGCAGTGGCCGAATAGCACTCTCACATTGCAACAAAGACCAAGCAAGGATAAGGACAAAGTGAGAAGAAAATCTTGACTGTAACGTGGTCATAATAATGGTTATGCTAATTGCCCGTAATGGCTGGGAAAACAGTGAATATAACTGGGTTTACCTGACAGTAATGACATTCATTTTTCTGTTTCGATTTAATGAGGATTCAAGATGGAAAGTAAGGCTGAATAGGAAGAATAAAGAAAGGCACTTTTTTTGCCCACCTGTGTCTGTTTTGTGGACGAACAGTTGTTACAATTGTTTATCGAGTGTCAACTTTATGTCAAGTGCTTTATTCATAGCATCTCATTTAATCATAATAAGTTTATCATGTATGCATTACTGTCCCACTATGTAAGACCCGGGAGATTAAGTTACCCACCCAATGTCACCCTTCTAATCATCAGTAAAGCCAAGATTTGTATCTGTATCTATATGACTCTAAAAACATACATTCTTGGGATTGGAGGGAAGATTTTATCCAGTATGCCATTTGTATGCAACCATTAAACATAAGAGGTATAGGCACCTTAAAAGGCCTGCAAGACTTTGCTCATTAAAAATTTTTTTCATAGTGAGAATATAGGAAGCCAATATTCATAAAACTAATCTGTCCCAATGGATACTAATTGAGTTTTGAAATATTTTATGAATTTCTTTATGCTCATATAACCAGACTCAGAAACTTAGATTTCATTAAATCAGAGTCCTCATAAGTTTATACTTAAGGTTATTTTTTAACTTTTGTCTTTAGCAAGATACTTTATGAATATGTTTTGTAATTTAATATCTTAAAATAATGCCCCTCATTAAAATTTATTATTAGAAACCCAGGCGGGCCCAGTGGCTCACGCCTGTGATCCTAGCACTCTGAGAGGCCAAGGTGGGAAGATTGCTTGAGCTCAGGAGTTCGAGACCAGCCTGAGCAAAAGTGAGACCTCATCTCATCTAAAAATAGAAAAATTAGCTGGGGGTGGTGGCCTGCACCTGTAGTCCCAGCTACTCAGGAGACTGAGATAGGAGGATGGCTTGAGCCCAAGAGTTTGAGGTTGCCATAAGCTAGGCTGACTACATGGCAATCTAGCCTGGGCAACAGAGCAAGACTCTGTCTCAAAAAAAAAGAAAAGAAAAAGAAAAACAAGGAACAAAAATTCATTATTAAAAAGCCAAATAAAAATAAATTGCTTTTTGAAAAAAAAAAGTTTACTCATTACCTATGTGACTCCAGACTGTGGGCAGGGTGGGGACATGGAAGGGGTATGCTGGCAGACCCCACATGCTAGGGAGAGGGAATATGGTACAAACAGAAGAATATCCTTTGCTCTCGAATCTCTGCTGCCCTCTAAACACGCAGCCAGCCAGCACCACTGGTTTCCCATCACATTGCCCGCAGCCCTGTGGGAATGGGATGCCCCATCTGAACAAGGGACAGAAAACAGAAAACCATTGCCCTGATTGAATGAAGACTCAAGGGGGCAAATTTTCATTTCGTATCTAATCGTTAGAAATGGGAGAGGAAGATGATTCTAAGACTGATTTGCAGAAGGGGAAAAAAAGAGAATGATACTTCTAATCCCTCTGATTCCCAATATTAACAATTTTCCAAATAGGAATCATGACGCTTTTCTCAATATCTGTAACTATAAACTTTGGCAAATTAGGAAGAGAAAGAAAAAGGAGAATGAGAAGAAGAAGAGGAGAATGGCAGCAATAGACAAGATGGAGTCACTTGTGAGTGGTTTTCATTTGTATGTGAAATTATCTCTATCACCAATTCAGGGTGTGTATATGGCTATATCTCTATGAACTTTCCACTTCATGCAAGTCATACCCGAGTTCAGAATCTCAATTTTGAATCTCCCTCCCTAGCATCTCAACAATACCCTCAGATCATCCATGAGTTCTAGGAGCTTACACTGTTGGAAGGAGGTTTGTAATTATCTTCCAGGGAGAGAGCTCAACGCCCTCCAGATCCACCTAATCCTGGAAGCCCAGCATGAGTACACGGCTACTCTTGACTTCTGATGTTAAGAGAGACTTGCCCAGGTCACTACAGTCCTCCATGCAAAGATTGCAAGTCTTTTGAGCACATTCCCTTACTCATTCTCCATCATTCTCCAGAGCACAAACATCAGTGCTAGGTGCTTGTGTCTGGAGGGACTTCCCCCATGACCCTCACAATGTGTGCTCTGATCTACCCTCCCCTCACAGGTAGACAGTGTCATTAGTCCCAGTTCTCCACCCTTCCCTATTTCCTCACCCTTTGCCATGTGACTTTGGAGTCACACTTTCTCCACTAAAGGGGCAGAATATATCCACCCCTGACCCCCTTGAATTTAGATTGGGCCATGTGACTTGCCTTCACCAACCGAAAAAGGAAAAAACGACAGTGTATCAGTTCTATGACTGAGCCTTAAGAAGCCTAATGCATCTTTGCTTGTGGAACTGAACTGAGCCACCCAGCCAAGGCCCACCTAGATCAGCCGAGCTACAGCAGACCTGCACATATTTGAACAAGCCAGTTGGAAATCAGCAGAGCCACACAGCTGAGCCCAGCACAGACCAGCCAACCCTTACTCAGCTAACAGACTCCTGAGCTAAATAGTGCTTATTGCTTTTGCTCCTGATATTTTGTGGTTGCATGTCCCACAGCATTAGTGTGGTCACGGTTAACTGGTGCGTTGTGTTTGGGCCATTGTGATTCCCGCTTTCCTCAAGATAATTTCATTTTCAGGGATATTATAGATCTTCCCTACCCCTGGTCCTGCTTAGGGCCTCCCCTGGCCTAACTCCAGTAGATCACTATAACTTTGATCCTTGAGACAGTAGGTTGAGGTCTTAGCACCTGTTTTCCCAGAAGGCTCCTGGGATCCTTTTGCAAAAGCTAGAGCTTCCCTACCTGAGAAGACAGGCAAGTTCGTGAAGGCTCCAAAATCAGAAAGTTCACTTTCATTTTCTCCCAGAAGATAATAATCTGATCAACCAACTCTTATGTAAGTGACAGGTATTTCTCAGGATATACCTTTATAGAGACCTGAAAATTTCTCTGGCTAAAAAAAAAGTCTCTGACAGTGCACCGTATTACTAATATTTAAATAGAAGTCTTTAATATTTAAATAGAAGTCTTAGTTAGGTACCCTATTACACATACAGTATTCCCTTCTTATCTGTGGTCTATGATTTCAGTCACAGACTGAAATCTGTGGTCATCCACAGTCTGAAAATATTAAATGGAAAATTTCAGAAATAAGCCATTCATAAGTTTTAGATTGCATGTCATTCTGACTAATGTGATGAAATCTCAGATGTCTGGCCCATCCTGCCCACGACGACATGAATCATCCCTTTGTCCAGCATATCTATGCTGTATATGATGCCCACAGACAACACATTACATCTTAGTGCAATGTGTTGTCTTAGTCACTTAGTAGCTGTCTCCATTATCAGATGAAAAAACATGGTGCATATAGGATTCGGTACTATCCACAGGTTTAAGCATCCACTGGGGGTTTTGATATGTATCCCTCATGGACAAGGGGAGACTACTGTATAATTATTGGGTAGTCATTTTAAGAACTAATTTTACATTTAAGAAAACTGAAGCATGGAAAGGGTATATGTCTCCCTAAGATTCAAACACCTAAGGAAAGACAGCCAGGATCAGAACTAAGATTTTCAAGTTCTCCATTCGGTTTTCTTGACATTTAAACCATTCTGAGATATCGAAGGAATCCCAATAAATAGTTTCCCTCTTTTCCCCTGTGCTGCACAAATTGACAAATAAAACAAAGAATTGGTAAATGGAGAATGAAAATATGGTTTGTTTCTAGCAGAGACTAGATTGGAGGATATGGCTATTAGCCAAGTGGACCTGCCAGTACTGAACCTAAATGAGGAAAGAAACACAAAAAACTATCCCCTAGAAAAGCAAAATAAAATGCTTTCTCTCTGTGAGTAACTCACTCCCAACAGGAAGAAGAATGGAGCTGAGCTGAGCATGCCCAGATGCATCAGTTAGTTAAGAAATCCCGTCCTCCCCAACGGGAGGATAAGTAATAGAGAGGAAGAGGCAGCAGTTACACTAAATTAGTTCCCTTTAACAAAAGGAAACATTGTGAGTTGAGTAAAACTATTCCTACAGCATACCAGCTTTATTTAATATCAATCAAGTTAGGCTTTATTAGAAAAGTCCACATCTCACCCCCACCACCACTTCCATAAAGCCAGGTAGATATGTCTTCTCTGTTAACAAAGACCATAACAATTTTTCAATTGAACACTTCACAGAACACTCTGAAGTTCTGTGAGGTAGAGTGGGATGCAGTGGGATAATATCCTGAAATCATACCTCCGTATTCAACTATCATTTCTGCCTCTGTACAAAATTGACCTGGCTGGCCCTGACACAAGAAAACCTCTCTGTGTTTCTTCAATTTGTTAACTAATAAGACACTGTCTTAATTCTAATAAAGTTGTCATTTCCCATCCCACCTTCACCTTCAGATGTAGTGGTGTTCTTTTTTGCCCAAATGAATTTATCTTTTTCTAGAAACATCATCTGTTAGCAGAATCTGGATCTTAAATAGGTTGCCATCTTGGCATATTCCTAATCCATTACCAAGTCCAGCTGTGTATTAGCTTCTTGCAGCTAATGCACAATGAACAATAAACATTTAAAGAACAAGAATTGATAGATGGATTTCCCAAACCAAGACAGCAAAGTCTGCCAATTGCCAAAGCCTTTTATAAAGTGGGTAGAGAGCAGGGATGGTTCTCATCATATCCTGTCTCCACCATCTTGATTCATCTACAGTGGAAAAGGGGGAGGGAGAGGGTGTGGAAATGTATATGTGCATGGGATGTGTGTGTGTGTGTGTGTGTGTGTGTGTGTTTCAAATTGCATTTTTTGGCTACATCTCTAGTGAGATGATTAAAGAACTTTAGCTCTTTGCAACCAGCCCAGCCAAAAGTTTGACTATGCTTTGCCTTCCCAATATGGTTCTCATTTGCTTTCAGCTTTATTCATTTCTTATTATTTGTTTTTCAGAGAAAAAGACAGCAAGAAAAATCAACCTTGGTCTTCGTTAATTAAGGCCTGCATTCTTGTTGGTATATTTCAGGAAGACGCTGGGTAACTTTTGCCCTACTCTCTGGAGAACCTTATAATGTGGTTCTACTCATTCATCAGGGCTCAGTGCAGTTTGGGGGCCCATCCCAGTTTGGCAGTCCTTAATTTCTTTTTCATATGGAATTGTGGATGTCATATCAGCTTGTAAACTAATGTTTCTCTGTGCAAAGGTCTAGCAAGCAACCACTAGGATAACGTCCTAGATCTTCACTTGGAAGAAGACAAGGAGCAAGGATTTGTATCTGACTTTGTGATTTTTACAATAAAAAAAAATAGGAAAAAAGTAAGCACTGGATCTCTCCCACTCCCAAATGCCAAGCATTCTAATTCTGATTCCCTATCTCCTTGGTATATGAAATCCTGACCCATCTTAAGCTAAGTCTCATCTTTCATGATAAATAAAAGTAAAGGCAGGGAACTTTGAGGTTATTTTCCCAAATGGAACCAGATAGTGTGAGGAAGAGAAGCCATATGTATACCTCCTCATCTCTTCTCTTCACATTTATGCCTCTGGAAAGACTGACGTGGTTCAGTCGCTTAGCCCAAGCCCCTTTTATCATTTTCACCAAAATAAAACATTCAGGCTGGGATTCCTTAGATAAGAATGGATCCTGAGGGAAAGCCCTCCATCTATTTATTCGGCTATTCTGCTCAAGGCAACAGTGTGGGCGTTGCAGGGATTCAGAGATGAATTCACAACCTATATAAAAGGAGTGCATGTACAGGGAAGAACAGACAGACACGGAACAGAAAAAGGAGATGTATAAAGGGATGGTGAGGAGGAGAGATTAAACCTTCACCTTGTGATGTTGATGTCACTGTTCCTTGGTTTGGTGGCTCTTACTTCACACACCATCACAATTCTAAACTACTCCTCTGGCACTGTAGCCAGGTGGAACGCGTTTAGAGAAAGCAGACACAAAAAGGCACCATGTACCCTGGGTGCATGTGGGGGAGAGGTCAGCGGTCAGCTCCTCTTGCTTTGACCAAGGTGCTCTGAGCAACTGGAAACATGGAATTTCTACCTGCTGAGATGAAGAAGCTTGCAGGATTGAGTCTTAGGGTACCCCAATATTGAGAAATCAGGACCAGGAAAGGAGACTGAGAGGCCAGAAGAGAACTGAAAGAGATTATGTCCAAAAGCCCAACTGAAGAAAGAGTTTGCAGAAGGTAGTTAGTGATCTACCATCTCAGATGCTACTGACAGCTCAAGACAAGAACTGAGAATTAAACCGGAACTGCAAGAGGTCTCACCCATATGGCACCGTGTCCACGGGTCTCAGTTCTTTGGTGGCAGCAGCTTTTGAAACCATGTGGTTCTTTCCTCCAGTGGCTGCCTTGGTGGCCACCACTCAGTTCCAGCCCTTCAGCCATGGAGGGCAGAGGAATCAGGAAGCTCCTCCAGGCCCCAGTTTTCTCTGTTCTCAACACTCCTGAATTCTCCCTCAGTGGCCTTCTGCAGTCTGCTCCCTCCCGTTACACTTCCTGGACTGTAGCCACTGCCACCTGAGATGTGCTAAAAGCTGGAGTGACTGTGGGCAAGGTGAGGGGGCCAGGGAGGCCTGAGGCCACACCAGGCTGCTCCGGGAGGAAAATGACAATGCCCCAATCTTCCTGTCCCCTGGCAACAAAGCCACTGCTCCTCTCACTCTTCCTAGATCAGGAAGAGAAGGCTAGTCCTGGGGGGAGGGGGAGGCTCCAAGAGCACAGCATGGCCCCCGCCTCCAGTGGCCTGGCCGGGAAGGTCCCTCCTGAGACGTTTGTCTCCCCGCACCCTGCTCCACCTGCCCCATCGCTGGCCACTTGCCAATTCAAGAGCTTCAAGATCATCTTGTCATGCCATGTCCCACTGTGGATCTGTAAGTTCTTCTTGTGGTTGAATTGAACCCAACACTCTTCTCTGTCTGCTCTTACTCTGCGTTCTCCATGCTTTTACTGAAACCCTCCTTGGATTTTTTTTTATGTACTTCTCTGCCTTTCGCAGTAGATTTTATACTCACAGGGAGCCAATATTCTGCCAAATCCTCTCTCTATCATTCACACTCACAACTAGTACCTTACTGTACTAGTCAGGATGCCTTTAGCCAAAGTAACAGAAAACCTGACTCAAATGGATCTAAATGACAGTGTATCATCTCATATAACAAGAAGTCCCACGTTATAGCATCTCTGGGATTGATTAACGTAGTCTTTCAGTGGCATCAGCAAGGGCTCAGTGTCACTCTATCTTTTTTCCTCTGCCATCCTCTGCATGGTGGCTCATGACCTGGGCTAGCCCTCCTCAGAGTCACGAGCCTGCTATGACCTACAGACGTGGCAGTGCTATCACCTGCAGACGTGGCAGTCTCTGGCAGCCGCTCTTCGTAAGAATGAGGAAATCTTTTTCAGAAGCTCCCTGGCAAACATCCCCATACATTCATTGACTGGAACACAGATTAACGTGCCTGCCCCTAAACCAAACACTGGCATAGAGAATGGGCTTCTCATGACTAATCAGCTTTTACCCTTGAGCAACGGCATGAACTTTCCTAAGCAGGCACCTGCAGGATGGGAGCGACTCTTCCAAGGACATGGCTGCATGAAGGAAGGTGAAACACCTGGGAAAAATCAGGGCTCCACTAGCAAGGAAGAAATTGGAGTAGAATGAGTTGGGGGAATAAATTTGGCAGGTGCAGCCTACAGTGGCTGCTAAAATAACACATGATAGCAATGTTTATTGAATTTCATTTCACCTTAGCTTGGAATGTGTCATCCGTTCTGGGATCAGAGCTGTGTGGAGATAGGACCCAGATCAGAAAGGCTTTGGGAAGGAGAGGGAAGAAAACTTGTAGGGAAGGTTGGGAGCCGGAGGCCTTGCCCTGCCGAAGAGTCGGTACAGTGTGAAGTCTCAGGAGGGTAGAACAGAAGCCAACACTGAAATGCTTCTATATACCAAGCACTGTGTTAGGTTATCCACGCACATTACACTAGTAATATTTAATCCTCATAAAATCTCTTCTAAAATACAAACTATCATTCTCCTATTACAGATGAAGAAATCAAGGCTCAGAGAAGCCGGGTAACGTGCCAAGGGTTACGTGGCTAGTGCAGAGCAGAAAGAACAATGTTGGCCGCTGACAATGGCTGCAGCCTTCCCACCAGGTCCCAGTCTCCAAGGCATCCCAGGAACAGAGACCTACACGACAAATACTTTGTTATTATCTGGGGCTTTGTGCCCCGCCTCTCCACGAAGCCTCCTGGCAAGAGGCACCCTTAGTGAGAAGGAAGATTTTAGGAGGGTGGGAATATTGGAGAGCATCAGGAATGGAGAAGCAAAAAGGAAATTTACAGAAACCCAATTGGCTAAAATAAAGTACCCAAAACATCAGTATTGTAAAATCATTAATTTGTTAAACAATGGATTTACCAAACTAGCAATTACAATCGAATTCCTGTTTTTGTTAGCGACTCACAGAGTTGATAGCAATTCATGTTGTTTGCAATAGTTTTGACAAACTTTGCAGAATTTTTCTAAATCTCATTTCCCAGAGGCTTTGCCACAGCCAGAGTAACTAAATATCATAGGAGAATTATGCAAATGAGAGAATTTTGTACATGTGTATCCTTGATGAGGGAGTGGCCCCCACGTTCAGGGAGTTTGAGAGCACAGCCTCGGGAGGAATGAATGCCTGTGAAGCAGTGAGGGGTGACCACCCAGGCAGCCAGCAACGCCGAACGGGCCACCACCATGTATGCAGGGTCCCACGTGGCACCCCTCACAGGCAAGCCCGGCCAGGTGTTGAGGAACCCTAAATGCCAAGTTAGTGAGTTTGAAATTCCTAGGAGGTGCTGAAGAACCACTGAGCACTGTAGTGACAAGGGTATAAATGATACCTGCCACACTGCCTGGCACACAAGAAGCACCCAATGCACACCCCATGAATGAACAGCCCACCTCAACATGCTCCATGTGCTTTTGCTGTGGCTTGAGCAGCAAGGCTGTAAGCACCCTCCTCTTTATAGCAGAAGCCAATTACACCGAGAGCAGTTCTGCTCTCACTGGGTAGAGGCCACAGCTACATCTTTTGTATTAGGGTATAGGACTGCCAAAAGTTGTTACATTACTATTATTCAATTATCATCACCGTTATCAGTTGATAAGTAGCTAGCCTGCATAATGGAGCCTGGAAGGTACTGAACCCACAACTCAGAGACTGATGGCTCAGTACTATCTTCTGCTCCTGACATTTAAAATCTCGTGGTGTGGGGACCACTTAGTAGGTAAAAATTAAGTTATTCAAGGGATTACATAAAATAATGCATATTGTCTCAATTTTATTATCTTCTTTATGAGAATGTATTTAATTCCACTGAATTTGAACACTAGACACCAAGTGCTAAGATCTCAGGGAAACTTAGCTTACTATGTTGAGGCAAATTCTCCTCCCCTTATCATCCTCCCATCCCACTCCCAATAACAGCAGCTTCCAGTTCAGCTCCAACTTCAACCACCTCTCCAAAACTCTGCTGCTCATTTTCACATACAGATGTTCCTCAGCGTATGATGTGGCTAGCCTGGCCTACTTTAAACATGCTCAGGGCACTGACATTAGCCAACAGTAGGAAAAATCATCTAACGCGAAGGCTATTTTATAATGAAGGGTTGAATATCTCACGTAATTTATTGATTACTGCACTGGGAGTGAAAAACAGAATGGTTGTATGGGCATTCCAAGTACACAGTCTACCAAGTGCCTATCACTTTGCACCATCTTAAAGTTGAAAAATTGTAAACGGAATAATTCTAAGTTGGGGATAATCTGTATACATACATAAATTACACATATTACAGATATATGTAAGGAATGTATAACATATATACATTTGGAGGCCCTCAATCAATGCTTTTGTCTCATACTCTCTATCTGCCTATTCAATCCAGTAGCCACTAGCCACATGTGATTGTTTACATTTAAATTTACTACACTTGATTTTAGCCAAAAGGCTGGGAGGTGATTGTTTACGTTTAAATTTAGACTAATCAGTATTAAGTAAGATTTAAAATTAAGTTCCTCTGTCAAACTAGCCACATTGAAAGTGTCTGCAGCCACGTGCAGCCGGTGGGTATTATATTCTATATGAACATCACTCACATTTTATCAGGCAGCACTGCCCTGTGTCACTGTTGGTGTCTTTCTTCATCTCTTCATACTAGTACCAGATTCTTGGAAACCCCGAGGAGGTATATTTGTACTTCAGGAAAGTGCTCGTTCTTTTCCCGTTCCACCCAGCAAAGCCCAAGGCAAGATGGGTCTCAGCACAGACAGGGCCTTATCCTGGGTTCTAAGGGTGCAGAACTGGACAGTACCGTCTGCTGGGAGTTCGGAGGAATCACACTTTCACCGTTTCCCTGCCACCTGAGCACCAGCCCCCTTCTGTGCGTGCACTCGAAACCCTGAGTGAATGGCAGTGATGATGTATTTAATGAAAGGTAAATATTTACGGGTCCGTCTCCAGCAGATGTACCCTGTGCGTGGGGGGTGAGTGGGTGGGTCAGCTAGGCTGTCAGCATGGGCATGCTCTGGATCTCACCAGATAGGTTATGATGTGCCTAAACTTGACCCTGTTACTGTTCTGGAACCAGAGAAGGTGAAGACCTAGGGGATCAAGGTGCTGTCAGGAGTCCCCAACTCCAGAAGGACCGCAGTGTGCCTGGAGCTGGAGCAGTTTTCCTTGTGCTGTCTCTGAAAACTCCCAGAGAGGCATGGAACAGCCATCCAGACAGTATCCTGGGACCCTCCTGGCATGTAGCACAGAGACAGGGAAGCAGCTGGCATGCAAATGTTCAGCACTCCCAGACAAAGGGAGGCTCCCAAGGGTTCACACTGCACACCTCCTGCTCCAACCAGGGTGGTAGCCAGCAAAAAGAGAAGCTGCAGGAAGGGAGAGCTATTTCTCCAATTCACCGATGAGATAACCGTAACACTGGTTCTCAACACCAGCGACACAACACCCTCTTTCTAGAATATATATTTCATCATTACCCCTTTTACCATCCTATGCTTAAATCCATAGATAGTTTAACCCACCCATGCACATTGTTATAAAAATCAATATAATAATTTTAATGTAAAGGTAGAAACATATGGTTTTAAAAATGCATTGCAATATGTATATATTCACACATGAACAGACTAGAACACGTAATTAGGTCACATGCTTGCACAGACGTGAAAGGATTATCTGAATTTACGAGAAGTGAAAACATCAGAAGACATCCTATACAAGAAATACAGGAAAAATAAAACAGCAGAAATACAGGACACTAGAATAAAACCTGTTTTCAGATAAATAACAGCAGACCAGCCTGATTATTTGTATGTGATAAGAGAGAAAAGGAAATAACCTTAATTAAAGACACAAGATGTGTTTTACATTTGGGTCAATGAAGAATGGAAAGAAGAAAACAACTACCAGAGACAAGACACAAATGAAGATCAAGAATTCAGCAGAAGCAGGAACTTACTTCTTATGTAAGTTCATTCTTACATTGTAAGAGAATTCTTACATTGTAACTTACTTCTTATGTAATTATGTAACAGAAATGTAGGTCCTCTGAGAGTCCATGGAAATATGGACAGGGAGGGATGGGAATTCCCACTCTACGTGAGATGGGAGCTAGAGCCAGTCTGCTGTTTAGTATTGAAGAGAGGGTTGGCCCCATGTGATCAGAGAAATAGGGACACCTGGGAGTCTGTATCTTGGGTTACAAATCACAGCCCAGGTAGCACTGCTGTCACAGTGTGAGATTTACCAGCAGGATAGACCATGCACCTGGTTTAGAGTAGGTGGTCAACAAAGGCTGATGTCAACTGAGTGAATGTGCCATTGGGTTGATGGCACTCTCGTGTAATTTAGACAAATAGCCTGCTTATATCGAGGCTGTCATTTATTGAGCTCCACTGTGAGAGTGCTTTATCTATATTACCTAATTCTTGTAACAGCCCTGTAAGGTGCATATTATCTTCACAGGGATGAAAAGCCAGATTTGGAAAGTAAAACCCAGATTTGGTGGAGCTCTTGGTAGGGTGTGTTAAAGCCAGGATTCAAGCGCAGCTGTATCATATTTGAATCCACCACCACCATAGTGGGTAGGTGGGTAGAAACAGGAATCACTGTTCCCACTCTGCTTTTGAGTCCCCTGAGGCCGAGGGCAGTGATGATGTGACTTGCTGTGTGCTGTGCAGCAGCCTTTTTCTGCCGGCACGGTCCCTGCCTCTCAGCATGTGCCATATAGCTTGTGATATTTACATCATATTTTGTTTTAGGGATCTCTGAAATCAGCTGTAATCTTAAGCAAATTAAATTAAACTCTACTGGCAGGATATGAGCATGGTAATTTATCAACTGTTTCATAATAGAGACCAGAAATTTAAATGTCACTTGGGGCATTTCATTAAGATCTGTGCTCAGTATGGGAACAATTAGCCAACAGATTGCAAATAAATTCTCTGATTACTCTCAGGGATGGAATAGTGACTTGTTACAAAGCCACTCTTGGATATGATGGTGATCTGATTTGAACAGCTGTCATCAAAGTGGTTGTTAGGCTTGCTCCTGCATGGTGGGCTGAACTGTCCTGCCTTCCTCCCTCGTGGCTCCTTGAACAATCTTCCCAAATTTTCATGCTGGGGCCTGAGGTCCCAAATTGTTGAAAACCCTTCTCCTATCAAGGTTATTTAAATATGAAGCATCTCTGGGGGGCAGAACACTGTTGAAACTGGATTGTAGAAACCAATTTTATGATTGTGTGAACTGTTCTCTCTAATTAGTGACTATGAGCTATTAGAATGAAGCCTAAGTGAAGTGAAATAACTGAACTCTCATACTCTGAAAGTGGGAATGTAAAAATGGCACGACCACTTTGGACAACTTTTTCTTGCAATGTTAAAAATACACCTACCCTGTTACTCCGCAATTTTACTAGGAAGTGCTTATCTAAGAAAAATAAGAACATGTCCACAGATAAAATTGTGTAAGAATGTTCATAGTAGTTTTATTCATAAAAGCCTCCCAGCAGGCCGGGCGTGGTGGCTCATGCCTGTAACCCTAGCACTCTGGGTGGCTGAGGCTGGTGGATCGTTTGAGCTCAGGAGTTTGAGACCAACCTGAGCAAGAGCGAGACCCCACCTCTACTAAAAATAGAAAAAAATTAGCTGGACAACTAAAAAATATATATATGCCCAGGCGTGGTGGAGTTCTAGAACAGGCATAGCTACGTTGTGGGAGGGAGGGCACTGACAGCAAACAGACAGGAAACTTTCTGCAGTGATGAAAATGTTCCCTATCTTGATCATGGTGGTGGTAGTTACACCCGTTTTGTCAAAACTCATCAAACTGTCCACTTAAAATGAGTGAGTTTTATTGCACATAAATTATATTACAATTTTAAAAAGTGGAACCTAAGCTTGCTCCACTACTGGAGGACCACGACTGTGTCGTTTCCACTCCGCCTTCTCTTCCTCTTCCTCCCATGCTTCGGGCCTTAGATGATCAGCCCTTCGTGGAAGTAACTGGGGTAGGAGCCTGAGCAGTGGGGTCAACTGTAGTTTAATATATAAAATTAGAGACAACCCATGACTCTAGGAAACAGAATATGCAGCTTGGGAATCAAGCAGTTGTGAAGAACAACTAGTGATTGCTGCCACCCCTCAGCAAACTGTAAGAGCAGCCAAGCAGCACATTATGGAACCTGAATGTCCCCAGTTCAGGGAATCAACCCTGAACACACAGAGATGACTCTCAGGGAAGAGGACTTGCAAATTCAGACGTTAAGGGGGAGAAGAGCAGTGTCAGGCAGCTGCCTTTCAGAGGCACTAAAGGCTCCGCTTACCACAGCGCCGTAGCCGGCCCCCTTAGTCCACCTGGACCTGCTGCAGCTCATCCAGCGTTCAGAGTCCTGGGCTCTAACTGAAAGTCAGTGGTGCCCAGGATGGGCAAAGGAAGGGGTCTGATTAGACTCTTAGGACTTAGTAAAACTACCCCCATGGAGCTAACTGTGCCAACATAACCCGGTGTGCTCACGTGGAGTTAGGCCCCTGGATCTGCTGAGGCCCTTGCAAGTTCAGAAATGTAAACATCAGTCCAGGTACCAAAGATGCCCTGCCCTTTGAATTAAATTGGCTGCACCCTTCCGGTGGGACCGTGGTGGCAAGGAGAGAGAGAAGGGAGAGCCTGGGTAGAGGTGGGAATGAATGGTGCAGACTGCATTCTACCCCTGCTTCTTTGAGCATTCAGGTGGAGTTTTAGTATCTGCTCTCTAATTCTACAACAAATAAGCATCACGCTGCCACTATGTGCCCGGCTCTGTGCTGAGCAGTGGGACTCAAGAATGAATACAACCGGGCTCCTGGACTCAAGGAACTTAAAGTCTTCCAAAGCCACACTGTAATGGACCAACCCCACTACAGTGTGACAAGTTTCTCTCTGTCTCTGTCTCTCTCTGTCTCTCTCTCTGTCTCTCTCTCTCTCTCTCTCTCTCTCTCTCTCTCTCTCTCTCTCTCTCTCACACACACACACACACACACACACACACACACATACACACACACACACTTTGCCAACTCTGCCTGGCAACACTGAGGAAAGCTTCTCAGATGGAAAGAACTTTCCTGAAAACTTGGACATCTCTAAGAGTTCCTCATCCACTCAACATTTGGTCTTCTACTCAGCTGAATACCTGTACCCCAGTTCATGATGCAACAGGATCTGTGGGCTCAGTTTCAGTCCCACGGACTAGGGCTGGGAACAGAAAATAGAGTTCAATGTATGTTCAAGGGCAGCTGAAATACCTGTCTGTCTGACAGTGTTCCTTGGTCACACCAGCCAGAAGTCACCTCTCCCTCCTCTGATCTACAGGAAACTCTCTGGAGTGTTAATTAAAAACCTAATAGTTAAGTGTGGACTCTGGGGCCAGAATGCCTGGCTTTGAATCCCTGTTGCTTGTTAGCTACATGATCTTGGACAACGTACTTTTTCTTTGAGCGCTTCTGCTTCCCTATCTGTGAAATGGAGATAAAGATGCCCCCTACCTCATGAGTTACTACATGTAAGTGTTATTGATTGTCATCATCGAGGATGATACTACCACTCGTTGATCATTTGCTGGCACTAAATGCAATGCTTGGCCCTTGACTGTTGCTAGGCTGTTGCAGATGAGGATACAACAATGGAATGTCATAGAGCAGCTCTTGGATTCTTGACACACCTTATCATTGCTCAGCTGTGAGGCACTGAGGCACCCTGGTGTCTGAGCAGAGGGTCTCACAATGGTAGGCAGGTGTAGGGAGGACATTCCTGCTTTCTCAGTAGAAGAAACTTTCCCTCCTGCTCCAATCATCCTTCACCTGCCACCTTGCCACCTAACTCAGGTATAAGTTATGTTTGATCCTGGATCAGCATAAACCTTTCAAAGAATACAAACCGTCTCCAAGATGCCAAAGGCTCTCACATCAGCAGGCTGTTGGTAGTGGATCCCACGTCATCTCACATATAGACATCCACACCACGACCCCAGACACCCAGCAGGTTCTGAGATCCTGCTCCCTTGTCCTGTATCCTCACCTGACTCTCTCCATGATCTTGACTTCTGCTACTTAACTCACTTCCCCATCCAGAAACTTCACCTGCTCCCAACCACATCTGAGCTCTGTAGCAAACTCAGTAGCAGGAGGGACACATTTCCTTTCCTATATTAGACACTATATAAAAAAAAGGACAAACAATACAGCCCCATGACCCAAGTCTTGGGCCTATGACCAAGATCTTCAGTGGTGCTTCATGAGTCCCTCCCTGGGACTCACTCCACACAGTTGCCCCCAGCCATGGTACAACCACTATGGAGGGTCTCATAGCCTATAAGTAGCTATGGCTGCCCTTGGCTTGACCTTGCCCTGTCCATGAATGGTTTGGCTTCAGTTTTCAACAACCCAAGTTGCTATTAACCTAACCACAACTCCAAAGGGTCAGGTAGGTCTTCAACAATGATGAGCCTGAAGCAGACTGCAAAGTCCAGGGTTCCTCCTGACGTCCCACAATAACTTCAAGTGACTCAAGCAGCAGGGCCGGGGCAGGACAGCAGTGACTCAGAGGGCCTAGAGTGCCCTCCATCGTGGGAGACTCGGGCATTCTATTCTGTTTGTGGAACTACATTTGCTCTCTAAGAGGCTGGGTTGTGACAGCTCAGGAATGACCCATCATTTTTCTTTGTCCAAATTAAGCAAGCATATTGCTCCACAGGTACCCCATGGCCACCTGAATAAAACCAACAACTCTTCACAAACTCGTCCTGAAACATCCTCCAAGCCTGAGGGTGCTGCCCAGTAGATCCGGTGACAGATCCAGGGCTGGCCTGTCTTCCTCGTGAACCCATTCTATGGAATTCAAGAGGTACTACAAAAGACCTTACCTCCAACAGCTCTGCCTGCGGCCCTATATCCTGCCATTGCAATTAATTCACTTAGGCTAAAGCCTTAAAGGCTCATATTAAAGAATATCACCTTGGAAGAGAGGATGTCCGTTAGCTCAGTGCAATGATCAGATTCAATAGGTGCCCAGGATAGTAATTATTAATAATTGGAACTTCAGAATCTCCTATGAGAACTTCCACTGTTCTATCTACTGCCAGCACCCTTTAAGTATTAAACCATTTAGTTCTAATTACAGTGTGGGGACATAAGTGAGTGGCCGCAGACTGGAACTCAGGCCTCATGCTCCAGCAACTGTGTCGCTCAACCGTGACTGGCTTCTGGAAAAGAGGGGAACAGTCCAAGGCTGGAAACCGGCAATGAAAGAGGATCAGGGGACTGTGAGCAGCCAGGTGACAGGAGAGCTGACCAAAGGCATAGAGGCATAGAGGCCTAGAGGCTGACTGTGGAGGGGTGAAAATCACTAGAGAAAACGAATTTCCAGATTCCTGCATTTTGGGCCGCTTTTAGAAGCATCTTTGAGGCAATCCTGCCATCTAGTGGCAGGATAACATAGCATTCGCCCTTCAAGCAAATGCTGAATGAGCCTTGGGTAGGGAAGGTTTGACAAATCAGTGGGAAGGTTGCTGCTTGTTACTCCAACTACAAATTGTAAAAGACAGGCAAATAAATCCCACTGTCATGATCATTGAAACAGCCCAAAATTTCCACATGCCACTGTGTGCTGGCTACAGGGTAGGTTCAAATCCCATTCTGCTCATTACTGTGGAAAGGCTTTGGGCAAGTTAAATAACCTCATTTTTCTCTTCTGAAAGATGGAGAAAATATCAACCCATATCTCTGCTATGAGGATCAAATGAAATAATACATGTAATGTGTCTGGCACATCGTAAGCACATAACACAAGTTAGCTACTGTTGCGATACTAAGAAGAGGTGGCAAGAGCTGGGATAGGGATGGGAAGGAAAGGACCTGGATCAATTAATTAGTGACCTTTAATGAACCCCCACAGAACTGTTCTTGAGAAGTTAATTATTTTTTCCATGTGCATTTTTGTTTGTTTTTCCTAGCCTTCATCCTACATGACTGAATCATCTTTTCCACTCAAAATTATTAGTAGTTCCCCCTGCCTCCCATAGTACTCTAGACTGTCTGGCCAAGCACAGAGGGCTCTATAGTGTGCCCTTTCACCCTTCTGGCTTGGGTCCCCAGGCTGGGGTTACTCTTCTCCCAACCCCTTCTCACCCCACCCCAAAAGCCCTTCCTTTTCCAACACAGAGGCTTTTATAATTTCCTACCCACTCCCTTCCTCTAGCCATCAATGATGAACAGGGGACAACATACAGTTTGGGAATAAAGAAGCAACTTGTTTACTTTGAAGGTTAATTTTGTAAAAAAAAAAAAATTCAAATTTTGAGTTATATTTGCAAAATCAGGTCAACCTTGCTCTGACCTAGTTGTTCATTTACTCATTTAAAAAAACCTCAGTTAATTTTGAACTTCTGTCTTATGCAAGAATTGTGAGTGGGAGATTCACTGTTGCCCACTACATCTAGCCGTGGGTCAGGCTGCCTCTAGACATCCTTTTCCTTGAGTGCTGGAAGACATTCTAATCAGGTTTGTTGTCATGTGTTTTCTGGGTGCTTGGAACTAGAAAAGAAGATGAAGCAGCAGGTAAGGTGGGAACAGAGGCTGGAGGCTGTGGGAAACATCATGGAAGGCAACTGTGAACTCACCAGGTGATAGCCTTGGCAGAGAGGGAGGATACAGGGGACTGGCGAAGGAAGACTGTTTCAAGGAGACTATGGAGAGGTGAGGGTATATCTAAGGATGCTCAGTCTTAGAACCACATGGTGGAATATTTGTGGGTGTCTGTAGAAGGTAAAATGGGGCAAAATATATTCACTTGAAAGGATTCTGAAAATCTAAAAGGTACAGTCCTTGCTCTCAGGAATATACTTAGTACTTCGACTACTTCTTCCTGGCCACAGGCAGGAGAAAATAGTGACGTGACTGCTGCCTCTAAAGACCAAAGAAGCTAATATTTCTCAAACAACTGGATTGGTGTAGTTTCTCAGAGGTATGTGTTTGTTTAGAACTAGGTACAAATTACCACTAATGAAGAGCCCCTGGAGATTGCGACTGGGTCAAGTTGAATCTACAGATCAGTTTTGGGAGAATGCCCAAGAACACTAATCAAGACAGGGTGGTGTTGGTATAAAAACAGACAATAGATCAATGGAACAGAACAGAGAGTCTGGAAATGGGATCAAAGGGAAAATGGCTTTTGTGGTCTTCTTGCTTCTAACAGGAAGCAAAATTTCCCAAACTTTTACTCTTAACCAAAGGCTGTTATTCATGTTACGAGATCCTTTGATTCTCACAAGGTCCTGATGAGATAGTCACGTCCTAATTGTAAAGCTAGATGAGAATTAGAGCTTGTCTAGAATAGATGGAGTAGAACATCATCTGTGAGATACCATTTGAGAGCCCATAGGAATATTGCCAAATTCCTGGGCAGCTCCCCGCTTGAAAAGGACTCCTGTTATATGCTAAATCCTATCAACTAACAATGAGCTACTGAAGTCTGTCTTCTCCTTTCACTGTAAGCTTCTTAAAAACTGAGACCAACATGATAAAGATTTTTTTTCAACTTCCAGTGTTTAGCAAAATGCCTAGATATATTAGGTTAGATTAGGCTATAGTATAGTAAAAAATAAACCTTGAAAACATAGCGGGTTAACATACAAATATTTATTTCTTGCTCATACAAAATCAGCTGATCTCCAGAGCTACTCTTTTCCAAAAGGCAATTTGGGGATCTCAGCTGCCTTTATCATACAGTTCTGCCTTCTGGAGGACTGGAAGGCTGTTGCAGATGAGGAGACAATGATGGAATGTCATAGAGCAGCTCTTGGATTCTTTGCCCAGAATTAACGCGTGTCCCTCCCTCTCTCAGCCCACTGGCCGGAGCTAGTCCTGTAAGCAACTGGGAGATGCTGGAGAGCACCTAGCAGGCAGTAAATGCCTCTGCCGTCCTGGCTGAGAATGTGTGCCAATAAACCATGTGAAAGAAACTAATGGGTAAACCTGATACAGGGTTTAAATTACACTATGACAGAATGACTCGAATCCTGAAGCGGCTTTCAACTTCCAGAGCCTCAGGTGAAATGAACATGTCACCAACCGGAGGAAAAATGAAGAAGGATCTGCCTTTTACTGACCATCTAGTCTATACAAGTCACCATTCTAGACACTTGATAGGGTCCATAGTGTTTAGTCCTCATGATGGCCCTATGGGACAGATGTTAATATTCTCTTTGCACAAATAAATTTTGTATGGAGCCATGATGAGCAGGTGGCAGAGCTGAGACTGGAGCCCATGCGTGCCAAATGTGGAAGCCTGCAAGGGAGTTGATCTCTTCTACTCCACTGACTCCCTTGGCCGTGAGCACCTTATAGAGCAGTGTATAAGGAGTGCCTTACAGAGCAGCAGGAGCGATGGCCTTCAGAAACACAGTCTGGAGCAGGTTCCCCAGGGAGAGAGGCCAGGAGGAAGGCAAGGAGTGACAAGGCTGCACTCTGCAGCTGGGCTCCCCCATTCCCCACGGCTCTGCCTTCTCCTCTCTCTCCTGCCACCACTCAGTGACTGCCACCGAGAGGTACAGCTGCACCAAGGCCCGGAGTCAGCAGTGAGCAGAGCAGAGGTCAGCGCCTGTTCTGAACCTTTGTGTGGTTCTGACATCTCTTTCTATTCTTGTTGCACAAAGAGGCATGGCCAGTGATCTCATAGTGCCACACAGGACATCTTGCCCAATGGCCTGGATTTTGTGACAACTGGCCAAGCTCATTTTATGCAGCTCTCTGACCCAACAGGACAGAGACTCAGATATTTGCTCCGTGCCACTAACACTCCATACTGGCCCAAGGACATCGGAAACAAATTGGAAGGATTCCAGGTCAGGCTTGGCCATTCTTGTTGTATTTGCTTGGATAATTCACTTGGATTCTCTGGGTTTTAATTTTTTCATCTATAAAATGGGACTCTTACACATCTACTCTCTGCCCTTGTCTTACTGGGTTACCACTGCAAGCAGCATCAAATGGAATAATGTATGCAAAAGTGCTTTGTAGATTAAGGTGAATTTAAGGGGCCTGATGAGGTGGCTCATATCTGTAATCCTAGCACTCTGAGAGGCTGAGGCCAAGGCCAGTGGATCGTTTTAGCTCAAGAGTTTGAGATCAGCCTGAGCAAGAGTGAGATCCCTTCTTTACCAAAAATAGAAAAAAT
>VSMD01105781.1:0-10440 GCA_008750895.1 Mirza zaza
GTCCTGTGAGCTGATGAGAAGAAAGTATATTCAGTGGATTTTGGGTAGAATGTCCTGTAAATGTCAGTCAGACCCAATTGTTCTAGAGTTTTGTTTAAGTCCATTATTTCTTTATGAATTTTCTGTTTGGAGGATCTGTCTTGTGCCATCAGTGGGGTGTTGAAATCTCCGGTGATTATGGAGTTGCTATTAATCCATTTGCTTAGCTCCAGTAAGGTTTGCTTTATGAATCTGGGTGCACCTAAGTTGGGTGCATATATATTTAAAATTGTTATCTCTTCTTGTTGAACTGTGCCCTTCACCATTATATAATGACCCTCTTTGTCTTTCACTACTTTTGTTGGTTTAAAAACTAAATCGTCTGAAATTAGAACTGCCAAGCCAGCCTTCTTTTGGCTTCCACTTGCTTGGAATACTGATCTCTACCATTTTACTTTTAGTCTATATGCATCCTTGCAGGTTAGATGTGTTTCCTGAAGACAGCATATACTTGGCCTGTATTTTCTTAACCATTCAGCCAGCCCATGTCTCTTGAGTGGAGGGTTTAAGCCATTCACATTTATTGAGAGAACTGATAGGTGAGGTAGATTACTGTTCATTCTGTTGGGTTGGATGTTGTTGCTTTGATTTCTCTCTTGAGTCTTTGTAATATCTGGCCTTTAATCTTTGGGTTTTGGTTGTTTTTATATTCTTGAGTTTTTATTAGGGTGTTCCGTGCGTAACACTGTTTTGAGTACTTCTTGTAGGGCTGGTCTTGTCTTGGTGAATTCTCTGAGACTTTGCTTATCTGAGAATGTCTTAATTTCTCCTTCATATATGAAGCTTAGTTTTGCAGGGTACAAGATTCTAGGCTGGGCGTTTTTTTGTTTTAAAAGAGTGGGAGTGGGTCCCCATTCCCTCCTTGCTTGTATTGTTTCAGTTGAGAAATCTGGAGTTATTCGGATCGGTTTTCCTTTGTATGTAACTTCCTTCCTGTGCCTAACAGCTTGTAGGAGGGTCTCTTTTGTTGATATTTTGGTCAGTCTGATGACTACATGGCATGGTGTTTTCCTGTTTGCATTGTATCTCCCAGGAGTCCTTTTGGCCTCTTGTATTTCTAATTTTAGGTTACTGGTTAGACCTGGGAAGTTTTCCTCAATTATTTCTTCAAAAAGCTTATCTAACCCTTGGGTTTTTTCTTCCTCCTTCTCCGGAATCCAGTGAACCTGCAGGTTATTTTTCTTCATTTAATTCCACAATTCTTTTAAGCTTTGCTCATGTCTCTTATTTTTCTGCTCTAACTCTGTGATTAACTTATTTGATTTGAATGAGTTGTCTTCCAGCTCTGAGATTCTTTCTTCTGTTTGGTCCCCCCTATTTTTGAGGCTTTCCACTGTGTTTTGAATTTCCCTGAATAAATTCTTCATATCGAGGATGTCTGATTGATTCTTCTTCAAGATGTCGATCTCCTTAGTGAATCTTTGTTCCAATTCTTGTATCTTCTTTGTAGTTTCTTTGTGTTGGTTATCCATTTTATCTTGCATTTCATTGAGTTTTTTTACAATCCAATTTTGGAATTCTTCTTCTGTCATTTTAGTGTTTTGGGTTTGTTCAGACTCCATTTCTTGAGAGCTGGTGTATCTCCTAGGGGGAGTATTTTCGGCTTGATTTTTTAAATCGCGTTGGGCCCTCCCCATCTGGGTCAATTGCTAGAGCCCAGTCGTCTACTTTTTGTAGTTTCTTAATCAACCACTTGGGGGAGCTCTTCCACCACACTTGGAAGGTTCCCCTGACAGGGGTAGCTTTTAGGGAAAGTGGGTTTTCTTGTCTTGCCCTGCCTCCAGGGGTGGAGCCTACCACTTTCGCAAGAGAGATGCGGGCTGAGGGGAGGCCGTATCTCCCCAATCTGCTCTGCACACCCTGCACCCCAGTGGCTGTAACTCCCCTCAGCTGTTAGACTTCTCAGTAGATCCTTGATGGAGCCAGGCCTGATGGAGCCAGGCCTGACCGAGCCCATCGCAGATTGTGTGGGCCATCACAGATTTGCCAGGAGGGACTCTAGGCTGGGCTGGAGACTTGCTCGCTGATGGCTTGGCTGTGGACCCCCTCAATGGCGATCGCTAGCCCACTGGTAGGGCACCAGTACTGGGAGCGACTAATTAGGGTGCAGCCGGTGCTGAGTTGGGAGCCTGAGTCAATAGGACGCCCGGTAGGTTCTCCACGCCTCCTGCCCAACCGCCTGTTCAGTCAGTAGGAGCCCACTCTTTTACAGACCCGCCCTGTGTGGTTTTATTCACCCGGGGCAGTTCCAACTTAGAGCCCCCGCTTAGTCTCCCTGGTTACCAGAGGCGAGACCTCTAACCGTCTCCCCAGTCTGCACAGATCAGTTTCCTCCCGTCTTGGAGACGTCCTAGCACGGGGCTCAGGGGGGACCACGCTGCCGCCTTTCACCATCAACCGCACCCTCCAACACCTTCTTCTGCTGCTGCGAATTCGCACCAGTTTCAGACAGGTCTCTGGCTGGGTGGGTGTGGAGGTCAATGGGGAAGCAAGGAGTTCTCCTGTGGGTCTGATCCCACTTTACCTCCTGGCCTGGCAGGCCGGTGCCCTCCCACGCGCCCTATTGTTTGCTTTGCAGTCTCCAGAGAATGCGATCTTATTTCCCGATCACCTTGTTTATCCTTTGATGAGAGTTCCACGTTGCTCCTGGGCGGATTCTCGACGCTGTCCTTGTAGTGGGGAGATCCACTCCCACGAAGGAGACCAAGATCTGCGTCTCCTTCTCTGGGAGCAGAAGTCCGGAGAGTTACCTCTACTCCGCCATTTTTTCTCCTCACTTGAAAAACATTTAAGAAAAAAGAAAGCAAGATAGAAGAAAAAGAAATGATAATAACAGAAAAAAATAATACTAGTGATAATATTAATAATGCATTTGATCTTGAAACCACAAGCATTTCTCTTTGATTGGCATAAGTGTTGTGATATTAGACATAGAGAAAAAGGCAATATAATCTATAATCCTTACTGAGTTATAATCTTTAAAATAAGTCATAGATGTTTCAATTCTATTAATTATTATACACGGAGTGCACGTATTATCCTAGATAAGATAAAAGGAAATGCATAACAGATAAATGTGATGCATAAAGTGTGAAGGAATGCTGGAGTTACTGGCAAGGGGCTAATATTTTCATTTTAAATGGGAAAAGGTTAATATTGTGATTAAAGTTCATGGGGAAAATATCGATGTTTAAGTCTGAAGATAACTTATAAAACTTTCCAAAAATCTATATAACTTCCAAATATTTAAGAACAATAGCATAGGGAAGAGTGTAAGTAGTCTAAAGCTATATTTTTCATCAGCTAAATCTTAATTCTTATGTTGGTAATCACCAGAGGCATGAAAATAGGAAGATTGAGGTGGAACATTATTGCCCTTCCTTCAAGGTCTCTTTTCATTATTTATTGTGTGATAAAAATTTTCAAGTAAGTGGAGACTAATTGGGCTTTTCTAGGAAAAAAAAAAAGAGTTCTGTGGATATTTAAATTGCATCTGAAAAAAGGAGTAATAAAAATTAGTGACAAGGTTGAAGCTGGAGAATTGCTTGAGGCCACGAGTTCTAGAGCAGCCTGGACAACACAGTGAGAACCCTGTCTCTAAAAACAAACAAACAAAAAACCTAAAAATAAATTAATTAATTAATTAGCATTAGTCAGGTGTAGTGATGCATGCCTGTAGTCTCAGCTACTTGGGAGGCTGCAATGGGAAGTTTGCTTGAGCCCAGGAGTTCAAGGCTGCGGTGAGCTATAATCATGCCACAGCATTATAGCTTGGGGGACAGAAAAGACCCTGTCACTAAAAAAACATTAATTAGTTAAAATTTGAATTTATTAATAAAAAATTGAGAAAACAAAGTTAGTGACAAAAATGAGGCTTAATATATTTGGGGCTTATACATAAATAATTTGGGAGAAATTAATGAATTAACTGGATATTATTAAAGATTTTAGATATATAAACATATTAATAAATTTACATACTAGATTAGTGACCATAATATATTTTGAAAAGTAATCAGTTGTTTAATGGACAACATTCAGTTGTTCCATATCTGAAATGGTAAATTAATATTTTCCTTAAATCCACTCCCTGCATGCCCTTTGATGCTGATGATTAATTGATCACCACTGATAGGAATACGCCACATTTATAGCTAGCATTTACATACAGATTCTTCCCTCACGCTCAGTTATTTTCAAGTGTTTTCAATTTGGGTAATTCTGCCCACAGCTCTAGTCACTGGAGCAGAAAAAGGCACACAAAATTAAAACTACTTCCAAATAAAGAGAGTTTCCCTTCCATTAAATAATTATAAATAGGTAATGTCTCTTGACTTTTTGGAAAGTGCTCTAGTCTCTAAATTCCGTCACCAAATCTTTCAACAGCTTATTTCTACAGAATGAAGATCCTTTACTATCTCCTCCATTTTCTGTGTTATGTGACCTTCATCCTACCAGGTAAAATACATGTTTCTGTTATGTTTTTAATACATAGCTTTTAGGTAGAAATAGAAATACTAGATTATTAATTGGAAAATGAAGGTTCTCAACAAAATCTTACTGATTAGTATCTTAATTGAATCTTGGTTTCCTCATTGTGAATACAGTTATACTAGGATACTTAACCTACTCTATTTTAAAAATTAATCTACAGATAAAATAAGATGGTACAGATAAGATATATCATCATGTTTGGACTTTGAGTTTTCTTTTCAGGTATTTAAATGATTAAGAAAAACATAATTTATTAAATTTATTTATAAGATTTAGAAGTGAAGACAATGGTAATCAGATCCCAAGGAGAGAAATGGACTGCAAACAACAGGATATATCTCTTGGGATATCAATTACAGAATCTATAAGATGATCTAAGACATAGTCTGACAATATGCTTGGCAATGAGGTATAGCAGGAATAAAATGGTAAGTAAAGAAGTACCTAAAACATCCTTGTCTAATTAGTGAATACGTTAGTAAAGGAAGCAGCAATGCCCTTATGAATCAATTACAAATAAATAATAAAATAATAAATAATAAAATACAATGAAACCTTTGGTGGTCATTCTAGAAAGTTGGAAATTCAAGCAGTGCATCACGTATCGGAAATAAACCTAGATTCAAACTTAGAAGATTTAGATTTTGTTACCAGCTCATTACTTAATAGCTTGGTGAACCTTGGCATTCAGAATTTAACTGATTTGTCAATGTTCTTAACAAAAAAACAAAGAAGATATAAATGTAATAATTAATAATCACAATTTTTAAAAAATTAAAAATCTGACATAAAATGTTGTGCCTGTTAGTTATGTGCACCTCAAAAGACTGCAGTTAGGATTTAGTGGAATATTAATATTAGAAAGTCTAATACAAAGTACAAACTAAAAATAGTCTGCCAATTTCGGTGCTATTATTTTTTGATTGAAGTTGTTTCTTCTGTTATAGTTATTATTAATAATGAAAGGTGCCTGAAAAAGTGAGGATCTCAAATATGATTAGGAAAAGTATTGAAGCATGCAGTGCTATTGTGTCAATCAACAACCATCTAATATTGAGTGCCCAGTGATCTACTAAACACAATGGTTGACACTGAGGAAACAGAAATACAAGATATAGTAATTCCTAGGCTACAAGCTAGATGAATAAACTCAGATACATCAATGAATTGGTCTGATTTAGAAGGCTTATGTAAGTATGCTTCAGATAGTAAGAATAGTGGACTTATAGCAATGTGGTTTGGGAAAATGTTCTGAATTCTCTGATAAAGAGCTTTGAAATTTGGGGTAAGACACTTGTATTTGGACCTTGGAAGGTGAAAGGAAGACAGACAAGACAAGAAGTAAATATGAGTGGCCAGTATGCCAAACACCATTCCATAATTTTTCACATAGATATTGAATTTGACCTACCAGATAACATTGTAAAATGACTATTATTTCCTCTATGACATGAGAGGAGAAAAATTTTTCAAGGTCACACCTATACTACTATGTGTCATAAGTAGAATACAAATACATTTTTAGATTCCAGCCTTTTTGTTCCTTCTGCTTCATCACAATGCTTTCTATAGATGGCACTAAGTTCAAGAAAAAGGCTGAGTACATAATTTGGTCAAAAGAAACGAGCTCTCATGGGAAGGAAATTGCACATCAGATGTATAAGATTTGTACATCATCAAACTCTACATTTGCTGAGCACAGCAGGAAGCTTTAAATAAGGTTATAAAGACACTTAGTCTAAGAGTAGTGACCACAAGCTTTACCTTTGGACCATTCAATAGATACTAAGTTATTAATGCACATTGGAAGGGACAAAAATGCTTTATATGTGGCCTTTGATAGACCCAGAATACAAGAAGGATAATACAATGTATCAGAATGGCTACCTTTTAAGGAGTCTGTTGAGTAGTAAGTATGAATTGCACAATGGTATGGTGTGGTTATTGATAAAATCTAAAAGTAGGGTTAAAAAGCAATAAAAGTGTTCACAAATGGATACATTGTGAAAATGTAAGAGGAGAATTTGGTCCAAACAAAAAATATCATGCTGGGGAGATCAGTAGTAGAAAATTGAGAAGAGAAGAGGCTAATACTGACAATCGTTAAAACTTGGAGGAATCAGCAGTCACTTAGGAGAAATACAAACATAAAATAATCCATAGAGATAGTGAAGGTGGCATGCTATCATAGTTTACAGAGTGAGCTTCTCATCCAAGAGATCAACGTTTATATTATGGACTAAGTCTTCCTTGTAGCTATGAAAGAAGCTTCAGTTCTCTTAAGTATATAATGGATGATGATATCATTATTTGCATAATATTTTGCAAAGATTAAAAGAGATAATGTAAGCAAAGTAGTTATCACATTGAATAGCATATTGCAATATTTCAAGAAATGGGGGAGGAGGAATAGAAGTATAGAGAAAAGAAGAAAAGGAGAGAAAGTAGTAGAGAAGAAGAAAGAGTAGGTAGTGTTCAGGTGTAGCCAGTTCGTAAGCTGTCTTAACATGGTGATCTCAAATGGCAGAAACATGGTGGCTTTGGCAGCTTTACAATATATTATATTGCACAGTAAATGGAAGGCTAGCTCAAGAATAGTGAAGGAGAGACATTAATCTGTAATAAAATGTTAGCAAGAAGACATCATCAGTTCTGGTGCTGTAGATTTTACTAAGTTTAAAATTAAGGTGACTCAATCACCAGGGAAATTGGGTTACTTGAGAAAAAATAAGAAGAAATTACCAAAACATTAACAAAAAATTAATGAACTTTATAATAATTGTGGGAGATGATAATATACCTTACTCGATTACAGAGAAAACAAAGCAAAACAAACAACCCAAAAGCAAGAATATGGAAAACTTAAACATGAAGATTAACAAAACTTTAATTCTAAGAATAAATCTCAATGATATTAGAAAATATTTTAAACATAATGGTAATAAAAAATGAGATAAATCAAAGCTCACAGTAATGTTTCCAAGAAAATTCATGCAGTTTTATATATATATATATATATATATATATATATATATATATAAGAATTAGGACTAAAAATATAACTAAAAATTTAAATGCTGAAATTTGAAAAAGGAGATGAAATTAAACTCACAGCAATGAGCATATAATAAGACACAAGCTATGTAATAGACTAGAAAACAGAAGCTAGAGAACATTAAAGAGTCCACATTTTGCTTTTTGAAAAGGTTAATAAAATTAGTAAATCTTTAACAAAATTGTAAATAAAAGGGAGTGAAGGCAAAAATCAACTTTATTAGTGATATTAATATATATGTTATAGATATTAAAATGATAATATAAGAATGTTATGAACAACTTTATCATAATATATTCAAAAATGTATATGTATTGGATAATTTCTGAAAAAATATAGTGAATCAGAAAAGCAATAACAATGACAAAAAGAAATGCAAAATCTAAATGTTTCTAAATTCATTAAGAGAATAGAATTCATAATAAATAATCTTTACATAAAGAAAATACTAAGTTTAAGTGGCTTCACTGTTTAATTCTAAACATTTAGGAAAGAATTACAACCAATTATGTACAAACTTTACCAGAAAGTGGAAAATGAACGGATGCTTCTAACTTATTTTATGAGATCAACAATGCCTGGTATTAAAACTTGTAAGGACATTATAAGAAAGAAAATTAAAAATGAACCTCACTCATTAATATAAATTCAAAAATCCTTTAAAGAATACCTACAATCAAAGCCCAATGAAATTCCTGGATTGCAAGGTGAGTATAGTACTCTAAAATCAATGTTACTTCATGAACAGATTAGAGGAGAAAGTTTATATGATTGAGTCAATAGATAAAGATGATTTTTAATAAAATTTTTGAATTTTTAAAAGTCCCAGGAAGCTGACAATGAATCAAATTAAATTCTTGCATTTAATAAAGTTTATCTCCAAAAAAACTATACAATAAACATCCTACTAAATGACAGAATAATTAAAATTTTCCATTTGATATCAGAAATATAATGAGTCCCCTTGTATCATTGACTTCAATGAACCTTGCAATGGAGTCCTAAAACATTTGAATAGAAGAAAATGACCATCATTATTTAGTTGACCTGATTGTATATGTAGAAACAGCAAAGGGATCCTGGGATAAATTAAAAGAACTAATGAATGAGCTTAGCATTATTGTTGGATATAAAATCAATATAAAAATCAATTAGATTTCTATATATTAATACCTAGAAAAATTGTATGATAAATTCAGCAATTAGAGTAGCATTAAAATATCAACTACAAAGGAATGATTCTAAAGAAAGATTTAGAAGATGTCTACACAGTTTGCTAAAATTATTGTTGAGAGCTTAAAGAAGACCTAAATTCAAGAAGGGTTATGCTAGATTAATGGAGGATTCATTCTTGTAAACCTGTCAATGCAATATTTCTCAAATTGATTCATAGAATTATTATAATCTTAATCACATCCTAAAAGACATTGTTTGTTTTGTTTTGTTTTCTGAAACCTGACATAGTAAGTCTGAAATTTGTATGGAAATATAAAGCACTAAATAATAATCAAGACATTATTGTCAAAGAAAGACTGAGATGGGAGGACTTGCACAAGATGACAGTGTTCTATTGGAAAGAAAAATGTAACAATGGAGCAGAATAGAGAATCTTTAAACAGATAAAAAATGGCATGGAAGAACAATGTGGCAAATAAACTTTTCAATTAATAAGGCTGGTTTCATTGAATAGTCATATGAGAAAAAAAATGAAATTTAACTCTTGCCTCTTACCACAGCCAAAACCCAATTCCAAGTAACCTGTACATACAAGTAGGAAAGGCAAAACAATAAATCATACAAGTTAATACTTGAGAATTTAGTAATGATTTTGGCATTCAAGGAATCATATTTCTTACTCAGTAGAAAACATCAATATTAACCAAATTAAAATTAGGAAAATTTTAAATCAAAAAGATCACTAAGTAAAAAGACAAGCTCTACATTGAAAAAGATATTTGCAGCATAACAAAAGAGGTTACACTTCTCCAGTAATCAGAAAGAAAATTGACAGTTGAGATGAGATGTATGAGGTATCATAACATTCCCATCAGAATTACTAAGTTAAAAGTATCAAGCATTGATCATATTTCTGATGTCTTCAACTTTTATATAATGCTGCTAGAAATTCAATTTGGCGCAAATGATTTGAAGATGTGTTTGATATTATCTACTAAAGTTGGAGCTATGCAGACATATTACCATTATATTCCACCCTTAGGGATGTGCCTAACAGAACTGCCTGGGTGTGTCCCCCAAGAGTCAAGCACAAAAGTATCCAAAACCAGAAAATAATTTAAATATTCATCAGTACATAAAGATAAAATGTAGTATATTTCTATAACAGACTACTATATAGCAATGAAAATGGAAAGATTATAGTTATGCAGAATATGGCTGAATCTGAAAAGCTAAATTGAGAGTTCATAAAATAAGACATAAAAATATATCTGTTGTACTGTGTCCATTCACATAAAATTTTAACTTGAGCAAACTTAAATAAAATATTATAAGTCAAGATAATGGTTTCTTTTGGAAATGAAGGAGCAAGAGGGAATGGTAATTTTAAGGGGGCACAAATGCCTTACTGGCAATGTTCTATTTCTTGACTTTGGTAGTGTTTACATAAGTACTTATTAGTAATACTCTTAGCTGAACATTGTGTTTGGACTCTCTTCTGGAACTTTGTTTTACTTCTTAAAGTTTATATGTAAAGAAATAAAATATAATAAGTCATATGCTTTTTCTATTATATATTTTTGATCTAAGATTTTTGTTTCTGCTTCAAAAATCTATAGCAATATCTCTAAAATATAATAAAGGAAAGAGACTTAGAGTTTATGAGAATTGAGAGG